>PVLD010028187.1:0-19745 GCA_004027595.1 Dinomys branickii
CTGGGACTTTCCCACGTCTCGCCCCGTCAGCCTGGTCCGCCCTACCACGTCTCCCCCGGCATCTCAGAGAAATACGCCCAGTTTAAACTTCCCAGCCGAGGTTCCGGCATTCACGCTCACCAAATCTGTCTCGAGCTGGTGGTGTTTATTAAGGAGGTTCGCTCCCTTGCTGCTCACCCGGTCGCCATCTTCTCTGTTTTTTGTTTTTCTTCTGTTCTTTGTTTTTGAACAGATTTCCTTCATGTCTCTTCGTTTATATTCCCATCCTCAGGTTCTTACACCAGTAATACAATACATTGCCTGCACATGTACCGCTGATTTATTTCACTTATGAGTATGGACTCCAGTTTTGACCACTTGCCTACAAAGTCCCCAAAACTGTCTTTCTTTATAGCTGAATAATATTCCATTATATAAAAGTGCCACAGTTTTTAAATCCAGTCTTCTGTGGATGGACACTTGGGTTGCTTCCACATTTTAGCTATTACAAATTGTGCTGCTATAAACATGGGTGCACATATATCAGAGTGATGTGATGTTTTCAGATCTTCTGGGAAAATACCCAGAAGAGGAATAGCTGGTTTGAATGGAACTTCTAGACCTAGTTTGCTGAGAAATCTCCAAACGGCTCTCCACAGTGGTTGCACCAGTCGTGCAGGCTAAATTTTCACGTGTTTACATCTCACAGTTTTTGTGCTTGGATGTATCTTTTACGTTGTGGCAACTCAGGAATGAAACAAAAGTACGCTTTATGGAGTATCTTCTCTTTCGGGAAAAATATTCCACATAAATATTCCACATTTTCAGGAAAGGAAAGAGCTCTTTGATTTCCTTCATCTAATATAAATGCTTACTTTGAGATAAAAATGGGTTTTCAAATCAAATACAAGAGCTTGAATTTCTATTAAAAGTAGGGAACGAAAGAGGGAGAGAGAGAGACAGAAAGAGACAGACAGAGAGAGACCCTGAAATCTGTAATTCATGTGTTATGCTTAGAAAACGCATAAGACAGGAGAAAGCAAGATTAGGCGGAAAGGTCCCAAGCCCACATGAAGGTGCTAATCCCCTTGCCCTACCTCACACCTCCTGATCAGTAAAACCTGCACAAGGATTCCAGCAATCCCCCTATTTCACTAACCCCACTCAGATATTCTAATCCATGGTAAAGTTTGAAGTTTTAGCAAAATGTTATGATATAAAAAATAAATGGAAACATAGAAAATGTGAAATTGTTGTCTAAAAACTCTGTCTTTATGTGACCTTCAAAAACTCTATACAGAAATTGTTTATGTTAACAATGATTAATCATACATTTATGGATAACACAGTTGTCAGCTTATAAATCTTATGTTCTCTACCTTAAAAACACAGACACCTGCTAATGTAAATTGGGCCAGGTCCTTGACAACTAAAGAAGTTCTTACTTGTAATAAGCTACTGAAGTAGAGAGATCTTTTGAGCAGCCACAGGAATTCAGATTCGGTGACACATTGGATGAAAAAGGCAGCTTTTAAATTCAATTTTTAAAAATCACACACAACTACACCCACATGAATGTACCACCAAACTGTAGCAAATACATATGACAACATACACATCAATAGTCACTCTGCTAAATCACACCCAGGTCTAAGAAGAAACCAAACCAATGGTTGGAAAGTACCAGACTGGGGCCACACAACCCAAGGGACCGAAATAACCAATAAAAGTGAAGTTGTATAAATACTGCTACATGGCTTCAACGAGTTGCAAAGAATTAAAATTTACTACAGAGAGCAGGCCTGAATAGATTATACACTAGTTGTGTCTCAAACAGACATTTGCTGCCCGGTGTGGTGGTGCATGCCTGTAACCCCAGCACTTGGGGAGGCTGAGACAGGAGATTGTTGCCAGTTTGAGGCTGGCCTGGGCTACATAAATGAGTTCAAGGCCAGCCTGAACTGCATAGAGACCCTGTCTCAAAAAGGCCAAAAAAAAAAAAAAAAGACATTTGCATTACTGGGAAATTTTCAAGTAAAACCACATAAAAAATAAAGAAAAGTTTGTTTTATCAAGTACAGTTAACATGATATTGTTAGTAAGAAAATTTGAACAAATAATCATTCTAATTATGTCATTAAATTTTGATAGTTTTCAAAAAGTGCTAGAATATACAATGATATTTTTAATAAAAGTTTATATTGCAATGCATAATTGCAAAGAAAAAGACAAGATGATCACATTTCTCTCTACCTAAAATGTCATATCTATTTCCCCTTAAACATATTACATGCAAAAATATTTAATGCAAGCAAAAATCCAGTAAAACATTTTAAAAATATGCTGCAACTAAATATTTTTCCTAAATGTGTAAAATATTTCTAAAAGTGTAAAAGCCTATAGATAATTACTTTTTAAAAATGGTAAAAGGAATTTATCAAATGAAACATTCTTAAGCTAACACATAAAGACATAACCCTTAAGAAAAGAATAGAAATATATCAAGGTACCATGTATATGAATATGTAGTATAATATTATTAGATATATTTATATATATGAGACACACTTTGCACACATAAAATCAGGCTGTTTTCCGTCTAAATGTGAAGAAAATAATACTCTCCTGCATGACTAGTTAAATTATTCATTATTATATTTCTGGAGGACTCTGTAATAACATACACAGAATGACTTTAAATTATAGATCCCTTTTAACTCAAGCACTTGTCAAAATCCACTGGCATTAATTGACAGCACACATCTAGGTAATAACCCTACTCTCTATCAAGGTTTTATCACCCTCATGCTTATGGGAACATAAAAATGAAATCCAAATAGAAAACCTGGAATGTGCAGAAACTGGAGAGGGTAAAGCTATGTTGGTCTGACAAGATACATTCTGTGCCCATAAGAATGACCAGGACATTGATTTGTTATAAGGAAATATATCAAGGCAAGGTAGAAACATAATAGTTGTACTACCGTGAGCTATTTTTAGTTATGTGCAGAAACATTTGGGATATTACGAAGATCACATGACCACTGCATGTATGCAGAGATGGCCAAATCTTCCTTCAAAACCATGACAATTATATTTTCAACATAATTTTTCCATAAAGAAAAATATATTAATTCTATATGCAGATTTTCCCATCTTGGTTACTTTTTTCTTGTTACTGAGACAAAATACCCAATGCCCAAAATGAAGGAAGGAAAGGTTTATTTAGCTTACAGTTTGCGGAGATTTCAGTCCATGCTTGGCTGGTTCTGAGGCAGAGTGGCACATGGCAGAGGGCAACAGTTCATGGCGGCAGTACACAGCAAAGCAACAAGCGCAAGAAGGGAGGAATGGCGGCAGGAATGGCAGTCAACTGCCTCTTTCTCTCCCTTACATATACAAACTCTCTGCCTTAGGGCGGGTATAGCTCACATTCATAATCCTAGCAAACTATCTGCCCTAGTGTGGGTATAGCTCTCACACCCATAATCCCAGTTTTGGATCATGGATTAGTCATAAACTCTAAAAGCCACCCCATAACTGCATGAGGATTTGGGAGGACATGCAGACACAACCCATAACATTCCCTAACATTCTTTTTTTCTTCTCATTTCAGGAAAAATGGAAACATTCCCTTGAGCTCCTAGAGGTCTTTTCTTTACTAGTGATCAATTGTCTAGGAATAAGCACCCCTGGATAGCAAGGGCGCGCTTTCAGGCACAGGCAGGGCTTGCAGCACAGGGGTCTGCCCGAAGGTGGCACCCACAGTGATGGTTCCCTGACAGGCGAGGGCACAGCAGAGGATAGGGGCGAGAGCAGGCAGCCTCTTCCCCCTTCTCATGAGGAGAGACAAACCCTCCTTGCAGGACCTCCAAAATATCCTTGACATGTGCCAGCACTTAGGTCTGATCAGTTCCTCATCCTCTCCTGTCCTCAGATGATGTCTGATCACACTATGCTGTCTTCAGCTTGAATCCTCTCAGGATGCTGTATCCAGAGTACTGTCCCGTCCAGGGACCTCTGTCCTGCACTCTGACTTGAAAGTCTCACAAAAAAAAATACTGTGTGCAGTATTCACACAAAACCCATTCCCAAATGCAAAAACTCCACTGTAGCTGTCCCTGTGCTGAGGGCTGTGCCCAAATTAAACACAACCTTCCTTACCATTTTCAAAAAGTGCCATGGGGGATTGTTTTTCTTCAGCATATTTCAGGAGATCCAGAGTACACTTCCCTGACCTCATCCATTCAGAAACCCTGTGGAGCTATTATGAGCTAAGAAACAATAATCAGGACCAACTATCAGCACCCAACTTTGTACATTGAACAAATGACAGTATCAAGCATGTTTTGGGAAACTAAGCATGCAAAGTATAGGAACCTACATTCACAGCTGATTTGGAGGCCGAGGCAGGATGACTGTATGAGCCCGGGGCATTACTGCACGCAGCAGCACAAGGCATACAATCTCCAAAAACAAAAGTGGTGAGTGAACACTGAATGCATAGGAGGGAATAAGAGAAAGGTGCAGACATTTTCTGTGTCTTGAAATCAGGGGGTTACAAATAGCAGGGAGAACATAAAGAATTTATGCAAAATGAAGGAAATATTGGTGGACTCTGGACTTTAAGAAAGAAACAGTTTACTTCAGCTTCGTAGTATTAAACTTAATCCACAGTTTCTAACGGCCAGTGCTTCACAGCGCACAGTGCCAGATCAGCTGTGAAGGGCTGCGTGAATGATCCATTATGATGGAAGGTAGAGTCTCCCTCTTTCAAAAGGCAAAAAAGAGACCTGGAAAAGACAAGTAAACAACGGACATTTCTGTGGAGGTGCGTGTGGAAAGCACATAGTAAGAATAAGAGCACTGATCTGCTCACACACAGTGAGCCCAGGAAGTGTCTGCCCTGACGATAAAGCAGGAAATGAAGAAATGGAAAGGACACTTACTGCATCACAACAAAGTCCTTGCTGGGCTCCATGGACGTTGTGCCAGAGAAGTACACACAGAGAAAAAGGGAGAAAAGACCCCCAATCACCACATCACCATCCTTGAGCACTCTGTTTGTCCTTGCAAAAAGGCAGTCTTCCTTACCTGCATAACACACCGAGAGAGGCAGCTGCAGGAGAAGGAGAAAAGTGAGAGTCAAAGGGAACATCTTACCAACATCTGTACAGGCTTAAGTTTGAGTGAAGGTGACCTTGCCGTGTTAGCGAGGTAAATATACAAGTATCGTGTGTGTGTGTGTGTGTGTGTGTGTGTGTGTGTGTGTGTGTGTGTGATGGTTCACACTGGGACAGATGCTTTGACAACCCTGACCTCTTTCAACCAAACCTGCTCCATGCCCTAGAGGAACTTTACACCATTTTCCCCTGGAGCTCTGTGTCTGAGGACTGGTATTCAGGTGAAAAACAAAAGTTTGAAATTATATTTAAGAATCATCTTATCCCCCTTTGGGCACCATTATTTCACCAGAGTCCACAGATTTCAAGGTCACACTGGTCACCTTCTCTTGAGCCAAATCTATTCCAAACCAGTGTCAATAGGTAATTTATATGGCTGTCGTGTGGGGAGATGCAAATGGCTCCCAACAGAAAATTAAAAATTGCAGCTTGAAATGATCTGAAAAGGCCCACGCTTGGGTGCAGTAGGGAATTATGCTATTCAAATCTCAGGAGAGACCGTCCTACCCTCCTATGCCCAGGGATCCATGCAACCACGAACATCACCTGTGGGATCCATGCTCGTCTGTGTCCCAGTCACATGATCTAAAATGCCCAGCCACATGTGTTCTCCATGGCTGTGGAATCTGTAGTCATACTGAAGTTGGAAATTGCGAATTAGTGACTCAAGACCAATGCAGAAATAAGTTGCATTTCTGAAGTCTAAATGCTAATTCCATGGTTTAATATAACAGGATTTTCCCTTTCTTCACTGATAACCTTGGGTTTCTCCATTACTTATGCTTTTATGATGATGTAAGACTGTGAGAAATTCCTCTTTTCTCACCCTAAAGCAAAAGAGCAAAGCTGGACAGTTGTTCCCTACTTTGCACCACACAAGTTCTGAGGACGAGGGTCACACAGGACACCACTCCAACCCTGAGCTCAAGGGACCACTCAGGGAGGGCAAACTATTCGGTGTGATTCTGCAATGGTGGGATACCTGCTGTGCTGGTTTGGGAGATATTTTTCAAGGCAAAACAATATAATACAGGACACATACTTTATGATTATTTGTAATAATCACTTAAAGAACAATATACAAAAGAGTGAAGGAAATCTGTCCACACACTAAGACCAAGGAATCCAGCTGGGGGCCTGGATCCCCCGACAGTGTCCTACATGAGTCCAGCTGAATACCTAGGGCTCATAACAATGCCTCTCATGAGTTCAACTGGAGGCGCAGAGCCCACAGCAATATCTCATGCAGGCCTGTTTCATGGATCTGCTGCAAAGGCCCAAAGGCCAGTGGTGGAATCTTGAAAGTCTGTGCCAGTGGGATGAAGGATCTGTGCTAGCAGGCTGAGGGATCTGCACTGGAGCCAGAAAGCGACACTCAGGAGAACGAGAGCTCCCCTGAAAGGTACCACAGCCATCCTCAGCAACAGTGAGGTCCCGAGCTCCTCCGATGATCAAGATGGCCAAGTTCCCATTAGGGAAGCCAATGCAGCAAGCTTCTCCTGGAGACCAGCAGGGCACCATTTTCCCCTCGGAGCCAGGAAGCGCTGCCCAGAGCTCCCCCGAAGGGAACCGAAGGTATTCTCAGTGCCAACCATGTCTTGAGTTCCTCAGAGGATGAAAACAGCCAAGTTCATCAGGAAAGCCAGTGTGACGAGCTCCTCCAAAACAACCAACAGCTTCCACCAGCTCCAACAGCCTTTCTCCGCTCCCAACAGCCGTTAACTTTTCCTTCCAGTTCTGCCTCTTATGCTGCTGCGAACAATCGCCAGGCGGGCCTCCCACACCCAGCACCACGCTTACTCAGTTCAGCTGGGGGTTCTAAGTTGACCACCAGTTATGAATCCACTACGCCTGCCATTTTGCATTTATCAAAATCTAAATAGCATTCAGTACCAATCACAAACCCTAATGCAACTGTGAACTTTATTCAATATTGATATATCAATATTGAATTATGAATTGTGACATATGAATGATAGGTAAAATGGTGAAATGGTTAATTATTATAAACTTAAAACTTTAAAATATGAGGTCTCTCAATTTAAGGAACATGTTTCTTATCTAAGTGGATAAGAAACTTTGTGTCACTAGTGAGCATCTGAAAGCTATCTCGCCCAAACAAGCATAAGGGTGTGCTGTAAGTGCAAATTACACAACCAATTTCAAAAGTTTGTATGAAGAAATGAATGCACAGCAACTCAATAATAATACTAATAATTAATAATAATAATGATAATAATATTAAGCCCATGTCAAAATAATATATGGGCTGCACTGTTTGAATATATATGATATACAAAATGCACACTATCATAATTATATAAAATTATACAATTAAGAGTTTGGAATGGAGAGCTTACCTTGTACTAACATGGACATTGCAAAAGGTACACAGGGTATATGTCCATTAACACCACATCAGTGAGTGTTATGTTACACTAAAGCCCTCTTCTCCCTTTTGGGACCAGAGTCTTGCTATGAATTGAAGTGTCTCCTGCAAAGTTATGTTAAAGTCTGGAACATTCACTTGTTATGTGACCTTATTTGAAATTAGGGTTCCTAGAGGCAGTCACCAGGGGCAGCCCCAATCCAGTGTGGCTATAGGGTCACAGGAAGAAGATAGCACAGTGGCCACAGTGGAGACTGGAGTAGGTGCCCTGTGATCCAGAATTGTTGAAGTTTGACAGTCACCATGCAAAGCCAAGAGCAGACAAGGGCAAGTTACATCTAGAATCCCAAAGGAGGCGGGAATCAGCTCAAATCTGGATTTGAAACACTTAAGTTTCAGTAGTGTCACAGAATATCATTCTATTGTTTAATCTGCCCAGCTGCCAGAACTCTGGCAAAGCACCCTAGGAAAACATGCAGCATTCATGTAACACATGAGATTGAAGAAGATATCAGAAAATGGAAAGCTAATTGTTGCTCATGTGTGAGGAATCAGTCCAACAATAGAAGCAGAAGATATATAGATAAATATTTACAGTTCTCTGAAGATGGAGGTTGGAGAGCATATCAGAAAATGAAAGGATATTCCTTGCTCATGGGTAGGTAGAACCAATATAGTAAGAATGGTCATACTCCCAAAACTGCTGTACAGATTTAATGGAATCTCAATCAAAATACCATTAGCATACTTCATAGGACTAGGAAAATGTTCCTAAGATTCATTTGGAAGAAGAGACTTAAAATAGCAAAAACAGTTCTGGGTTACAATGCAAAGCGGGGTTCACCACCCTCCATGACTTAAAATCATACTACAGAACTACTGTGATAAAATCAGCATGGTACTGGCAACAAAACAGACCTGAGGATCAATGGAACACATTAGAAGATGCAGAAACAACTTGAAACACACTCAGCCATCTTATGTTTGACAAAGGGGCCAAACACATTCAGTGGAAGAAAGGTAGCCTCTCAACAAATGGCACTGGAAAAACTGTCTTTCCACAGGCCAAAGACTAAAAATACACCCATGATTCTGACCGTATACTAAAATGTAAACTAAAATTGAAATGAAACAAAGATCTAAACATTGAAACAGAAACACTAAATCTCCTGGAGAGAATAGGTACAACTCTTGAAAATATTGGTGTAGGCAAAGACTTCATGAAGAAAACCCCAACTGCATGGAAAATACTAAAAAGAATCAACAACAGGGATCTCATGTTATTAAAAGGCTTTTGCACAGCAAAACAAATCACAGACTAGAGAGCCAACACACAGTGTGAAAAAATCTTAGCCTGTTTTTCTTCAGATGAAGGACTAGTATCTAGAACATGTAGAATATTGAAACATCAATTCACTCCAAATTTAATAATGAAATTTAACAAATTTAATTTAAAAATGGACATCTGAAATGAATAGCTGTATCTCAAAAGAAGAAGTCACAATGGCAAGTAAACATATGAAAAATGTCCAACATTACTGGTCATTTGAGAGATGAAAATTAAAACAACACTAATATTCCTCTACACCACAGAAAGAATGATCATTATCACAAAATCAAACAATAACGAATCTGGCAGGGTTGTGGAGGAAAAAGGAACACTTTTCCACTCCCGGTGGGAGTGTAGCCTGGTGCAACCACTGTGGAAATCAGTGTGGCGATTCCTCAAAAAACTGGGACTAGAAGTTTCATTCAACCCATATATTCCTCTTCTTGATATCTTCCTCAAAGAATTAAAAGCATCATGCAATAATCACATATGCAGTCTTACGTTTATAGCAGCCCAGTTTGTAATAGCGAAATCTTAGGAACAGCCCAAATGCCTATCAATTAATGGATAAAAAAGATGTGTTTTTTTTAATACAAAGGAGTACTACTCAACTATACCGAAGGATAAACGAGACGTTTCTAGGTAAATGGATGGATCTTGAGACTATACTCTTAAGTTAAATAAATCAGACGAATATGTGAATATTGCCTTGTCTCTCTGGTGTGAAAAAACAAAAGGGTAAATAAGAACCAAAATGTATAATAGATGTTGTGAAACAGGAAGTTGTTCTTAAAAAGCAAAGGGGAATTGTGGTGGTGAGGGGGAAAGGGAAAAGAGAAAGGGGGAAAAAAAGAGAAAACGGAAACAAAGTTTTGTGACTAAGGATGGGAAGAGGGGTTGAAACGAAGGGAGGGAATGGGAAGAAGAGGATCTAAGACGTACCCTGTGTAGGTGCAAGTCTCTGAGGTGATTGTGTGTATCTAAATTGTACCAACAAACTTAATTTAAGAAAAAGCAAATGATAACGCTTTCTTGGTGTTTTTTGCAACTTTTTTCTTAGGTTTTCACTTGGTGAAACCTTGGTTTTCCATTCCAGAAACTTGGAATGTCTGTAATCTATTTTTGTCTACAACTTAATGCCAAATCGATTTATGTGAAGTACTGTTCGATACAATCGTTACTGGTTTTCCAATCAGTGTTTGAAACACCTTCCACCCAGTGCTTTGGAAACCTCCTTACATTAACAGTTTTAAAATTAGGAACTTGTCAGTGTTTCTAAAAGTGAATTGAAACTATCACTTTCCAATTTTGTTAGATGAATATTTAGAATGTTTTCTGTATTTGTCCTGCCCAAAGTGACAAAGAACTTTTATTCAACATACATTTGGTTTGACAACATCCATCTTTATAACATTGCATGGCAAAAATAAGAGAGTATTTATTTACATTAAGTATTGCATACGCACTTAAACAGTTTAAAACTACGTAAACTGAAATTTTTTGATCTATCTTACAAATCTATTTTGCATTTAGATTTATTACCCTATATGTAACAATGTTAGTCTTCTTGTTCTTAATTAGTTTTATTCATTAAATCTTCCATACACCTATCTCCATACTCTATTTAATTTTTGCTGTGGTAAGCCATTCAGCAAAATTTTTAGAGAAAATTCTTGTTTGATACATTTTCCTAACCCCTTAGTATCTAAGAATGTCTTCCAGTTACCTCCAGACACAAATACTAACTTGATAGGGTATATAATTCATGGTTCAAAATTACTTTTACCTGAAACTCTGTAGATGTTATTCCATTGTCCTCTGTCATTTAGAATTGTAAGAGAAAAACCTGATGTTAGTCCTCTTCTCCTTTATAGGTAACCGGCTTTCTCTGTCTGGATGCTTGCAAAATATTTTTCTTTATTCTTAAAATTTTTTTAAATTATGAGACTATGTCTAGGTGTTTCTTCCTTCTCATTAAATTTAAAAGGCACTCTGTGAACTGTCTTCATTTGCAGAGCTACTTTGTTCTTCGATCCTGGAAAGTTTTCTTCAATTTCATAATTGTTATTTCAGCTTCATTTGTTTTGTCCTCTTCTTCAGGTTTTCCTATTATACATAAATTGTGTCTCCTAGACAGGCCCTCCAAATCTCTTTTTCTGTTCTTAACTTCCTTTGACCTTTCCCTTTGCATTCTGTGAGAATTTCTCTTGTTTTCCACTTACTGTAGAAATTTTATTTTGTAAGCAAGACTTTTTATGTCCTTCCCTGAAATAGAAGGCCATGATCTCTCCCACATGGCCACACACCACCCGCTTCACAACTAAGCCCATGCAGGCGACAAACTGTCTTATGAGGCAGTCTACTTTCTAGACGATCACTATAGACTGGTAGAGTGAATGCCTCTCAGTACCAAGAGAGGCATTTTCTGGAGTACTTTGCTCTGTTCCCTTCTTCTGAGTGGCAGTCTCATGACCTTTTCAATGGCTCTTCACAATAGGATCCAAGAATATGATCTTCTCAAGCACCGAAGTTGAAGAACAACCAAAATAGCCCATAAGATATTTTTTTTTCCTTAGCAAATTTCTCTTCACTGATCTCATCCATTCCAAATCTTCCAGACCTCTCACTAAGGAAAATAATCAGCAGCATCCATCAGAATCAAGGTTTCTACACTAAATAAATAACATCAAACATACATTGAGCAATTATAGGAAAAAACCATGTCATTTTAGGTGTAGTGACACACCTCTATCCACTGCTAACTGGGAGCTGAAGCAAGACACGGCTTGAGCCCAGGACATTGCTCTCTGCTTATGCAACACAACAAGACCTTGTCTCAAAGAATCTATAAACACCAGAAGTTACCTGCTGAAAAAACTGTAAGCAAACATCTAATACATAAAAAGAAATATGAGCTAGGTACCACGAGCTATGTTATGAAGATACCCCAGTACCTAACTCTATCAGCCCTGCTCTTAAATGTGGGGAGCTACACAGACAATCTTTCTCATTTTTGTACCTGACAGAAGTCATAAGCAAGAGATCTATGTACATTACTCTTCAATTGATTGTAAATGGAATGTACTGCAAACATACTAATGAAAACATAAAAAAAGAAATCATAGGCAATCATTGTTTTGGTGGCGCCCTATTGTCTCCGAGGAGCACGAGTGATCTGGAACACTGTGACGCTTTGCAAGTTCCATTTGTTATCATATCTTTAGCTGCAGAACAGATGTGAAACAGCTAAAAGCAGCATGTATATGAGAACCTGGAGACGGCGTGGCCATCACCCTTCGCTGGCCCCTAGGCCATGGCAGTATTCCACGATGAGGTGGAGATCGAGGACTTTCAATATGACGAGGACTTGGAGACGTATTTCTACCCCAGCCCGTGTGGGGATAACTTCTCCATCACCAAGGAATACTTGGAGAATGGAGAAGATGCAGGAACGTGTCCTAGCTGCTCGCTCTTTCTACAAGTGACTTATGACAAGGTCAGTTTGTGTGAGGAGAAAGAGTCTTAACCCCTTTGAGCCACAAAGAATTAGTTACATGCTGAAGAAGCCTTCAGGAATTCAAATCCTAAAGAAGTGGATGGGAATATCAAATCCTTTCAATCAAATCAAGGCCTTGGCTTTGCATTAGAGTGTGGATCTGTTCATCCACAGCTGGGTTTATCCTCAAATGGAGAAGAAAGCCTGTAACTTTTTACCTGGGTTTCACGCTTAGCGCTTTGTATTGGAAGTGTTCTTAATTACCCATCTGAATATAAAGAAAGGTAATTTTAATCAGTGCTGTCTTTCCCTTAATTTCACCACGTTTATATCCTAAACCTCATTCAGTATCTGATTACAGCATCAACTACCTCATTCACTAGAATTACTTGTTAAAAAGAGTTTCTAATTTATTAATTTAATTTGTTAATAATTAATTTATTAATTTAATTTATTTTTTCACTTTGTTATTTTTTAAAATTCATTTTAAAAATAAAAGAAAGAAAACATTAACAGACAGACATCCATTTACAAGATGGTGTAAGGACAATACAAATAATTCAGAGTTACGGACAAAGTAGTAGGAAATTATCAATGGTTGTTGTATTATGTATTGATATCTTCAAAGTGGTTTCTCAGGAGAACAAACAGAGACATACAAGATTGATCCAATAATTAATCGCTAACTGTTCCTGTCAGTAAAGTGATAGAAGTCAGTAGCTCGACTATGTCAGCCATCCTGCATGTACATACAGGCATAATTTCCCTTTGTACCTACACAATTTCCCTCTCTCTCCTTTCTCTTTTCACTCACACACCAGTTGCTCTTTATTCTTGAGCATGTTCCTTTCATTTCACAATGTGTGTCCTACCTCCTAACTTTTATTCACTCTTTCAGGTTGTTACACTAGTGAGACAATATGTTGTTTACACATGGAGGTCTTGTTTATTTCACTTATGAGAATGGTCACTAGTTGTGACAATTTATTTGTAAAAGCCTTGAGTTTATCTTTTTTGTAGCTGAGTAATATTCCGTTATATAGAAATGCCACAATTTTTTATATCTAATCCTTAGTGGATGGACATTTGGGTTGCTTCCGCAATTTAGCAGTTACAAATTGTGCTGCTATGAACATGGGTGGACATATATTATTGGGATATGATGTTTTCAGATCTCCTGGGAAAATACCCAAAAGGGGAAGGGCTGCGTTTAATGGGACCTCTAGACCTAGTTTGCTGAGGAGTCTCCAAACTGATTTCCACAATGGTTTCACCAGTCTGCATTCCCACCAGCAGTGGAGAAGAGTTCCTATCTCTCCACAGCCTCGCCAGCATTTGTTATTGGTTGATTTCTTAATGCTGGCCAAACTTACTGGGGTGAGATGAAATCTCTATGTTGTTTTAATTTGCACTTCTTGAATGACAAATGATGTTGAACATTTTTTCATGTATTTATTTGCCATTTGTATTTCTTTATTTGAGAAGTGTGTGTTCATCTGAGATTCCCATTTTTGGATTGGGTCTTTGAATTTGAGGGGGTGATGATGTTTTTAAATTCTTTATATGATCTAGATGGAAGACCTTTGTCCAAGGGGCAGTCAGTTAAAATTTTTTTCCAGTTTGTGGTTTTTATTTTTACTCTGCTGGCGATTTCTTTAGATGTACAGAAACTTTTCAGTAGGATGAGATCCAGGTTGTTGATTTTTTGAAGTATTTCTCTTGTAGTTTGGTTTTTGTTCATGAACTCTCTGCCTACCCCTATGTCTTCAAGATTTTTACCTACTTTCTTTTCTAATAGATTTAGTGTTTCTGTTTTAATATTGAGATCTGTGATCCATTTTGATTTGAATTAGGTACATGGTGATAGGCTTGGGTCTATTTTCAGTCTTTGGCAAGTGGCAAGTCAGTTTTTCCAGCACCATTTATTAAAAAAGCTATCTTTCTTCCAGTGAGCTTGTTTGGCCCCTTTGTCAAGTGTTAGGTGGCTGAGTGTATTTGTGGTTGTGGCTGCATCTTCCAGTCTGTTCCATTGATCCTCAGGTCTGTTTTTTAGCCAGTACCAGGTTGATTTTATTACAGTAGATTTGTAGTATAATTTCAGGTCAGGAATTGTGATTCCACCTGACTTGTCCTTGTTGCCCAGGATTGTTTGTGCTATTCGAGGTATCTTCTGGTTCCAGATGAATTTAAGGAATGTTTTCTCTAGATCTGTGAGATATGCCAATGGTAGTTTAATGGGAATTGTACTGAATCTGTACAGCAATTTTGGTAGTATGGCCATTTTCACAATGTTGGTTCTTTCTATCCACGAGCAAGGGATGTTTTCCATTTATTGAAATCCTCTTCGATCTCTTTTTTCACAGCACTGTAGTTTTCATTGAATAGATCTTTTACTTCTTTTGTTAGGTTGATTCCTAAATATTTCAATTTTTTGGATGTTATTGGATTCCTTAATTTCTCTCTCAGTCTGTTTGTTGTTTGTATATAGGAATGTTATTGATTTTATTAATTCAAGGAGTCTTCTTGTGGAGTGTTTGGAGTATTCCATGTAAAGTATCATGTCATCTGCAAATAGTGATAATTTCACTTCTTCCGTTCCTATCCTTATTCCTTTTATTTCTCTCTCTTGTCTAATTGTTCTGGCTAATTCTTCCAGAACCATGTTGAGTAAGAGTGGTGAGAGTGGACATCCTTGTCTTGTCCCTGAATTTAAAGTAAAAGACTTTAGCTTTTTTCCGTTTAGAATGATGTTGGCTGTTGGTTTGTCATAGATGGCTTTGATCAGATTCAGGTAAAGACCATCAGTTCCTGTTTTCTGTAGGGTTTTTATCATGAATGCACGTTGGACTTTGTTGAAAGCTTTTTTACATCTATTGAGATGATCATGTGGTTTTTGTCTTTGGCTCTATTGATATGGTATATAACATTAATTTATTTGCATATATTGAACCATCTCTGCATTCCTAGAATGAATCTGACTTGGCTGTGGTGTATGATTTTCTTGATGATTTCTTGCATTCTATTTGCTAGTATTTTATTGAGTATCTTTGCAACTAGGTTCATTAGGGAGATTGGTCTGTAGTTCTCTTTCTTTGCTGGTACTTTCTCTGGTTTTGGTATCAGTATAATACTTGCCTCCAGGGAGGAATTAGGGAGAGTTGCTTGTTTTTCAATTTCATTGAAGAGTTTGAGGAATGTTGGCATTAAATCTTCTCTGAATTTCTTTTAAAATTCTGTTGTGAATCCATCAGGGCCTGGGCTTTTCTTTGTTGGCAAGTTTTTAATCACATTTTCAATCTCGTTAATTGATATTGGGTTGTTCAGGATTTTTATATCTTCTTGATTCAACTTTGATAATTTGTACATATCTAGGAATCTCTCCATTTCTTCTGAATTTTCTATCCTATGACAGTAAAGATTTTTAAAGTAGTATTAATTATCGTTTGAATTTCTGTTGGATCCGTAACAATTTCATCCTTTTCATTCCTTGTTGCATGAATATGAGTTCTGTCTTTTTTTGTAAGATTTGTCATGAGTTTATCAATTGTATTTATTTTTTCAAAGAACTCACTCTTTGATTCATTTTGTTAGGGTTTTCTTTATTTCAATTGCATTAATTTCTGCCTTAATCTTTATAATCTCCTCCCTTCTTTGGTCTTTGGGGTTGACTTGTTCTTTTTCTAAAAGTTTGAGGTGCAGCATTAGGCTATTTATTTGTTCTCTTTTTGTTTTCCTTATGTATGACTTCACTGCTATAAATATCCCTCTGAGAACTGCTTTCATTGCATCCCACAGATTCTGTAAGTTTTATCTACATTTTCATTTGTTTGTAGGCACCTTTTAATTTTTTCTTTTAGTTCTTCTGTGACCCATTGGTTGTTCAGAAGGTTGTTGTTTAATTTCCAAGTGTTTATGGAGTTTTTGGAGTTCCCTTTTTCATGAATTTCCAATTTCATTGCACTGTGGTGAGATAATGGGCATGGGATAATTTCAATTCTTTTAGGTAGGTATGCTCTTTGGGCTAGAATGTGGTCTATTTTAGAGATGGTCCCATGTACAGCTCAGAAAAATGTTTATTCTGATGTTGTGGGGTGGAACACTCTGTATATATCTACTAAGTCCATTTGTTCACAGGTTTGACTCAGATCTGCTATTGGTTTGCTGTTTTTTTTGTCCAGTTGACATTCCTTTGTGTCAAAGAGGTGTTCAGTTCCCCTGTTACAATAGTGTTATTAATTATTTGGCTTTTTATGTCTGTTAAGATTTCCTTATATAGTTTGGGACTCTGATATTTGGTGTGCATATATTTAGGATTGTTATCTATTCCTCTTGCAGTTTTCCTCTAACAAGTACGCAGTGGCCTTCTCTATCTCTTTTGATTTTTCCTGGATCCTTGGTTTGAAGTTTACATTGTCTGCAAACCTAATAGCTACACCTGCTTTTTTCTGGGTTCCTGTTGCATCGAGAATTGTTTTCCATCCTTTGACTTTCAGTGTGTCGATTTCGTTTTGAGTAAAATATTTCCTGTATACAGTATATTGTTGGATTTTGTTTCTTAATCCATGCTGCCAGTCTGTTTCTTTTGACTTGTGAATTGAGGCCATTTACATTAATGGTTATAACTGATATGTAGTGGCTTATCATTGACATGATATTTAATTGCTGTTGGTTTCTTACTTTTTCTATCTGTTTAATTGCTTGCTCTTTTTGAGGGTTCCTTTCTATTGTTGTTCTTGAAATTGTGGTCATTTTTTTCTCTGTCTTTTAGTACTTTTTGTAAGGATTGTTTGGCATCCATGAAGTTCTTTAGTTGCTCTTTGTCATGGAAATATTTTATTTCTCCATTAAACTTGAAGGATAGTTTGGCAGGGTACATCAATCTTAGCTGGAAGCTGCTTTGTCTTAGTATCTGTAATACTTCGCTCCAAGCTCTTTTCGATTGCATGGTTTGTGTTGAGAAGTCTGCCACGATTCTGATGAGCTTTCCTTTATAGGTGATCTGTTTCTTTTCTCTAGCAGCTTTTAATATTGTGTTCTTTTGCTGGAGATCTGGGATCTTGGTTATTATATGTCTGGGTGCAATTTTATTATGGTTATGACTAGTAGGAGTTGTATATGCCTCATTTACCTGTATCTCAGGTTTTGTTTCCATGCTTGAGAAATTTTCTGCTACTATTTCTGCAAATATTCTTTTTATGTCATTTGTGTTGCCTCATGCTGTTTCATTGACTCCTATTAGCCTGACATTATTTCTCTTTGCCTCGTCTCGCAGCTGTTGAATTGATTTTTTCTGGTTCCTTTTTGATCTTAAGAGATCCTTTCTTTAATGATCACTGCCTGGCATGCTGTCTTCAAGATCTGAAATTGTATCCTTGGCCTCATTCAGGTGGTTTTTGAAGCTTTGAACAGAAGTTTTGATATCCTGGAAATCTCTTTGAGGCTGTTTGACGTGTTCTAATTCATTTCTATATTGCTCATGTAACATTTCCATCTGTTGCTTATGTTCATGAATTTTTTATGTATTTCTTCTCTAGATGTGCTGAGCAATTCTTTCATTATTATTGCCATTTCATTTTTTGCCTGAGAGATTATGTCTGATTTGATCTCTTCTATGGCCTGATGGAGTTGTTTGTTTACTTCTATTGCAATCATTTCAGCAATTTCAGGTGTGTGTTTATTAAGTTCTCCTAGGTCGACATCTCCCGGACTTTTTCTGAGTGGGGTGGAGTTCTGAGATTGCGTTTCAGTCCTTTGCCTTGTCATGTTTGATGCTGGAGGCAGAACACTTAGTCTCCCTCTTCTCTGGCAGTGAGCAAAGGTCACTAGATGCCCTAGATTTCCTGGTGGTCAGGCCTGCCCCTCAGTGTCCACTGATATGCACTGCTTAGTCTTGGGTCTTCTGGTAGATGGTCAAGTGTACCTATTTCTCCCAGTACTCTGATGTGAACTGTGATGTCAGTTTATGGCAGACTGTTTCATCTGGTGTCCCCTTGCAGTTCAGGGCACATGACTTCATAAGTGGGCTGCACTGGTGGTGCAGTCATGGATGAGTGGTCCTGTGACCCCAGCAGTTCAGGGTGTAGGCAAAATCTAGACACAAATTGCGAGGTCAAGAATGTGTGAAGCATCTCATTCTGGGTCTCCAGGCAGCTCAGGGCGTGCACAGGAGCCCAATGTGGGCTGCACTCATGGTCATCAGGAACCACCTGTGTCTGTGACCTCCAGAAGGTCAGAGCACAAGTAAAGCTCAGATGCAAACTGTGGTGATAGCAGTTCATGCAGTCCCTGCCCTGGTACCTCCAGTGGCCCAAGTCACAAGCATGGAGGACCTCAACATGAACCCCAGTGTTAGCAGCTCCTGGGCCTTCTGAGTGAGCACTTCCTGTGTGCATCAGTCACATGGAGGCTGGAGACTCAGAATGTGATATCAGCAGCGGGGCTGTGGGTCACCTGCTCTGTCCCCAGGAAGTGGATGGCAAGTACCTGATTCTCTGGACTCTCAGCTGTGAACTGTGCTGTCAGCGGGTCATGGACTGCCTGATTTTGTGTCTCCAGTCAGTTCAGGTGTGCAAAGGAGCCAGATGGCAACTGCACTGGTGGTGATCAGGGACCACCTGTGTCTGTGGTCTCCAGAAGGTCAGAGTGCAATTAAAGCCCAGACACAAACCATGGTGATAGCAGTTCACTCACCCCCTGTCCTGGCACCTCCAGTGGCCCAAGGCACATGCAGGGAGGGCCCAAATGTGAACTCTGGTGTTAGCAGCTCCTGGGCCTTCTGAGTGAGGACTTCCTATCTGCACCGAGCACACAGAAGGAGGAGACTCAGACTGTTAAAAGTAGTTATTTAAATGAGTAAAATTAGCCCTTTCTTTGAACACTGACTTCTGCTTTGTGGTCCTAAACTTAAGAAAATCCATTGCTTTTTCAGCGCTTGCAGTTCCCTCACTGTGCCGGGCTCTTCAGTCTTGTGATTATTAGAATGCTCATCTTCATTTAGCGTGACATTTCTGTTACACTTCATGCTGAGTTCAGCTGTGGCACTGAAAAGGAAAGAGCCAGGTACGGTGACACTCACCTGTCACCCCGCACTCAGGAGGAAGGAGGGTACCGCAGGCCCAGGCCAGCCTGGAAGACATAGCAGGACCCTGTCTCCAAGTTGAAAGGAAGGAAAGCAAGGCCACACCACGGTTTCTCCACGCTGTGGTTTAGTGACCAAGGAAGGAAGTCCAAAGTGAACTGGTCAAAAATAGCGATTCCGAGGACTTCCGGGAAGATGGCGACCGGGTAGGCAGCAGAGAGAGAACCTCCCAGAGGATTACCACCCAAACAATGAAATATAGCAATATGAAGACAGAAATGAGGACTTCC
>PVLD010028188.1:0-19744 GCA_004027595.1 Dinomys branickii
CTTCATTTTTTGCCTGAGAGATTATTTCTGCTTTAATCTCTTCTGTGGCCTGATGGAGTCCTTTCCTTACTTCAGATATGATCATTTCAGAAATTGCAGGTATGTGGCTTATTTCTCCTTTAATCTGTTCTATGGCCTGATGGAGTTGTTTCTTTACTTCAGATGTGATCGTTTCAGAAATTGCAGGTATGTGACTTTCTAGCTCTCCTATATCATTGTGTCCAGGACTTGTTCTGGGTGGGGTTGAGTTCTTTTTTTTTTTTTTTTTTTTTTTTGGCGGTACTGGGGATTGAACTCAGGACCCTGTGCTAGCTAGGCAGGCGCTTATTCCACTGAGGTATATCCCCAGCCCGAGGGGGTTGAGTCCTGAGACTGCATTTTGCTCTTCTGTCTTGTCATTTTGGATATCAGATGGAAAGTATTGAGCTACAAATTACCCAGGCAGCTCACCAGGCAAAGGTCCATTGCAAAGGCTGCTTCAATGGCTCCCTCTCTTCTAGAAAATGTCCCTTAAGCTTTCTGCCAAGAGTTCTGCTCATAAGGCTGCTCAGATCCTGCTTTGTGGGCAGAGCTCCTCCGTACCCAGAGATGGAGGTTGCAGCATGCACAGGCCTCACCTGCCCAGAGTTCCACGCAGGTAGAGGGGCCACATAGGTAGTGCTTTGTGGGCCGAGCTCCTCCATACCCAGAGATCCAGGTCAAAATGCACACACGCCTCACTTGCCCAGAGTTCCACGCAAGCAGAGGGGCCACCTAAGTGCTGCTTTGTGGGCCGAGCTCCTCCTTACCCAGCGATCGCTCTCCACATCTTTATTGTACATTTCTTATACAGATTGTCATCTCATATTTACATCCTTACAGATTGTTATAAGAGCACATGATGATTATCTGTGCTAAGTCATGGTTAGATAACTGTATCCCACTGTGTACCTGCACTAGAAAGCTGGGGCATGTCCTCAGGTGTCCGCATATGCCCCTGTGGTTTCAAGAAGTATGAGAGGTTACTCCCAAGCACCAATAACAATTCTTGCAAAAGCCAAGAGTGTCAGAGCATTCATCTTCTAGATGGACTCTCCTGCTTCCTCTTTTTTCCTCTGCTCCTCACTTTCATGAGAGGATAAAAGGGTGTATTCTGTTCTTGAAAGCAGTAAGCACTAACAGTGAGAGAGCTCTTGTGAGACTTGTAGTGATGAGGCATTTTCAGAAACAGCCATGTATTAGTACAGTTGGGAGGACTAAAATTTGCTTCTCTCAACATAAATAATTCTGGAACACATAAACAGATCCTGCAAAAGATTTTCTTTTTCTTCTTCTTTTTCCTTTTTTAAAACTGGGCATCTTTTTTTCCCTCCTTTCACTCCAGACACCAGATGATTGGTCTGCTACCTTCAAAGCAGACAGTTTCTTGCACTACCACTGCTGGGAAGTGCAGACCTGTGCCTACACTGCACACCAATGTCACTCAGCCTCAGCAAAGGCAGCATAGATGGTCATCACAGAGGCTTTTTTGGTCCAATAACCCCAAGTCCTGGGCCCTGGTCTCCCCATCCCCTGACTTCCTAAGTGCCATTTGAAATCTAGAGTGTCCACTCCTTGAGTTTGTCTGTAATCACAAGAACACCCTGAAATTTTCCACAGACTTTTTTCTCTGTGATGGAGAAAAAAAGAGAACAAGTCAGACCATAGTACAAAGCAAGATTAAATTTTATTTACAGAGAAAGGAGAGCGAGTTATACAAACCACTCTGAGAAGTGGGAGCCCAGAATTGGGTGGAGCAGAGCAATGCCAGGAGTCCTATATTTATGAGTTTGAGGTTGTGGTTCCTTCTTCTGTGAGGAGACTCACACTCTGTGCTGTTCTGTCTCTCTTCTAGGGGTTTGCTGTTGGTTTGAGTTCAATATTGCAACAATTTGGTGGACAGTGTTGCAACAGCCAGAATTCTTTTAACCTCTAAATAGATTCTCAAGACTTTGCAGAGGTTAAAATTCTAAATGGTAAAGGTTCTATCTCCTTTTTCTGACATAAAGAGGGGGTCATACCTATCCTTCCAGGGACATAATTCACTGGTTCCAACAGCACAGTGAAAAAACACAAATTCCTCTGTCCATGCAGGGTTCACTGGCAGCAATGTTGGCTGTAGCTTTGGGAAGATAAATGTAGTCTTAGGCCACATGGGATCTTAGGACTGTCTTGGACTCTTGCATGGGGGCCCCAGGGAAGTGCACGGTAGAGAAACCAGAGAGGGGCAGGCTTCAGCCACCAAGTGGGGGTGTTACACCAAAATGGACTCCCACCCAGAGGTCTACAGGACTTCAGGAGCATGATAGATACTGAAACCCATTGCCTGAGATTTTAACTGCTCTGCACTGCGGAAGTCAGCCAAGATGAGAATTTGCACTTCATTCTCCAAGGAAAGGTTGCAGCACATAAAGTTTAAAATCTCCCATTGCCTGAGATTTTAACTGCTAAGATTCTGAGGATAGCCAGAAATACACAGCAAGCCAGTGATCAAAACAACAAAAATTTTTAAAAGGCAGATTTTTGATAGCAGTAAAATTTACGTCTCTCAACATAAAGAAATCTGCAACCCACAAACAGATCCTGAAAACGTTTTTTTTTCCCCTCTCCATTTCAGCTTTCTTAAAACTGAATATCTTTTTCCCTTCCTTTTGCTCCAGGTACCAGATGATAGGCCTGCTCCTTTAGAAGCAGGATACTTCTTGCAATACCACTGCTGAGATGTGGTATTGTGCCCAGACTGCATGCCAGCATCACTCAGGCGGGGCAAAGGGAGCACAGAGAATCATCACAGGGTTTTTTGGTCCAATAACCACAAGTCCTATGCCCTTGTATTGCCCCACCCCTTGAGTTACTTAGTGTCATTTGAAATCTGCAGTGTCCAGTCCTTGGGTATGTCTGTGGTCGTGAAGAAAAGACAAGAGAGACAAAAGTGCAAAGCAAGATGAAATTTTATTTACAGGGAAAGGATAGGGAGCAATACAAAATCCATTTCAGAAGTCCAGTCCCGGAGCTGGGTGAGGCAGAGGAATGGCAGGAGGCCTGTATTTATGGGCTTCAAGTAGTGAAGCCTCCTTTTGCGGGCACTCTCGCTCTGTGTCCACAGATATGTGAATTTCACTACTTGCATGTCTGTAGTGTACTGAGTATCAGCTATGCACCCTGTTGCCATTTCTCCTGGTGGTAGATTCGTATACTCACAGCACTCAGCAGGCTGAAACAGTAGGAGTGCTAAGATTCCGAGGACAGGCAGAAATACACAGCAAGCCCCTAATCAAAGCAACAAAGAAATTATATAAGACATATTTTTGATGGCATTAAATGACACAATAGACTTATATTTCTTTTATCCTGGGGATTGAACCTATGATTTCCCCAATAAATTACATGCCCAGTCCTTTAAAATTTTAAGATAGGGTCTCATTAACTCACTAGACTTCCACAGCTGGGATGGAATTTGTGGTCCTGCTGCCTAAGCCTCCAAGAATGCTGGGATTCGAAGAATGAATCAACATGATTTTCTTGGAAAAAAGGTTCTGTAACAACACCTGTCCATTGCTGTTAAGATAGCACAGCAGTCCAAAGCTGTGACACATGTAACAAGAGTGTCCTTCACAGAAGTGGTGTCCACTGAAAATGTAAGCAGGCCATTGAGTTATAGGCCTTAGTGAACTCTTCTCTCTAGATCCATCTTCTGCCTATACCAGTACATTCTTCCCCACAGGGAGCATGGAGCATAAGGGGTAGAAACCATGGTGAGGATGTGAAGCTAAGAGAACATTTTGTCCCTGCTCTGGCCATAAGAGGTTGTGATCCTGACAGTTACTATTCCTTCCCTTGCTCTCCCTTGCTTCCCCTGGCATCCCAATGGACTGGGACTGTTTGGATTAGTGCCTTCCAGGGTTGTGAAAACACCATCCTTCACTCTAACATGAGTACAGCCCTGCCCAGCTGGCTAGGCTCCCCATTCCAGCCTCTTCCATTGATACTGTTGCATTTGAAGACAGACAGAACATCCAGGAGCAGCTAAAGTCACAAATGGAGTGATCTGGGTCCCTTATTTGCATACCCAGCATACACAGCAAGTCTTCTAGGAGAGTCCCTCACTTGGGCCCTAGGCCTGGCTAACACAGGTTGGTCACCAATGTCAAAGCAGAACTCTGTGTGAACATTTCTGGGGCTGTCTAGTACATGTCCTTTTTATTTTCTACTTGAAATATGAGCTGCTCCTGCAAGAGCTCAATGACTCTTATTTATTTTTGCTAACTCATTATAGAAGTGGGGTTCTGTTTCTTTTACCCCAAAGTACCCTACCTGAATTATCCCCACCTGCATCACTCAGTGCTCACTAGGGAATCACAATAAAGAAATCTGTAAGAATTTATAAGATATACTTACACTTGCTGCCCTCAGAATCACGAGTGGGAAAATAAAATTCGTCTCTGCATGCTAGAGACACAAAGGACACAGTTGAAATTCTGGAATGCAGTGTTGAGTACCATGTGAGTTCCTTTCAGAAGGCCAAATGGTCTGTGCTGGAAGCCAGGATATGAAGTCTAAGTTTCCAGAAAAGATCAGCTCCTTGGAAGAAACAGAAGAGAACCTTACTTGTTGGTTTTTCTTTTATATCATTTGATACACAATCCACCCTAGGCTGGGTCTGCTCACCCTATTCTCATAGGTCGTCTCTTCCCAATTTATTCTGATAGGGTGGGTCTGCCCACTCTATTCAGATCAAATCAAGCTGGGCGTTTCTTACAAAAACTGATAGACAAGTTAATGCTAACAGCTCTTGTCTCTTTTATATATTTCCAGAAAAGGCTCTGCTTTGTTACTCCTGATTTTCTTTTTCTTATTCATTTATTTTTTAATTAGATTTTTGAGACAGGGGCTTTCTACGTACTCCAAACTGACCTCAACTTCCAGGGATCTTTCTGTCTCAGGCTACTGAGTGCGGGGATTAATGCCATGATCCCCAGGTCTGCCTCCTCTACTTCTGAATATCTAAGGATGCAGGGTAAGTTTCAGTGGTATAAAAAGGAGGCCTAGTAACAAGGCTTTTCATGAGGGGTCCTTGACATGGCGAAATGGCCAAGCTAAGTGGCATACTAGACAGCGTCAGGATTCAATTAAGCGCACCCAGGCTTTCTTTCAGGAGTACCCCATAACTTGCTAATCTGAATGAATTTAGCATCCGTGGTAGATGTTGGATTAAAGATTGATTTTCTGCATATTTCAGTTCTCCTTCAGTGCCTTACTAGCTTACCATACTCTTTAGTTCCTATGAGTACTGTCATATAGAAACAGTGTGCATTTTATTCAGTTCTTTCCAAGTTTTCTATCAGTACTCTTCCACATCTAGCTGCATGAGCTAATTCTTTCTGTGAAATATTTAAAAACAATGACAGTGAATGCCCTTGTCTAATTTCTGTCTATAATGGCATATCTCTAGGTGTTTTCTAAGATGCACCATGTTTGTTTGAGGAACTGATGTACATATAGTCTTATTTTTTAGGAAATATTTGCTCATTAAAACAAGGACCGCCCTGACTGATTTCACCTTGCCACCTGGGGATAACACTGGGGCACAATGCTGCAGCAGCAAAGATGGGACCATAGAGCTCCACTCTCCAACCATGTGAGACACAATTGGATTCTTTCACTTTTCTTTTGGCTCACCCACAGACTTTTTTTTTTTCATTTCCAGACTCACAATTTGAGGGCCCAGGCTCCCAGACATGGCAGTCACTTGGTCCTTTTGTGTAGTGCATTGATAACTGGTGGTCAACTTCTAGCCCCCAGCTGAACTGAGTAAGTGTGGTGCTGGGTGTGTGAGGCCCATCTAGGGACTGTTGCCAGCAGCATAAGAGGCAGAACTGCAGAAAGAGAAGGAGGCTGAAGGGAGCTGAATTTGGCTTCTGGGAGCTGGTATAAGCTGTAAGGGGGTGTTGGTTATTTTGAAAGAGCTCGGCATGCTGGCTTGCCTGATGAACTTGGCTGTTTTCATCCTCTGAGGAGCTTGGGACCTCACTGGCACCAAGAATGGTTTTGCTTCACTTTGGGGTAGCTCTGGTTCTCATTTTGAGCATTGCTTATTGGCTCTGGAGGGGATAATGGGGCAAGGCAGTCTCCAGGAGAAGCCTGCTGTGTTGGGTTGCCTGACAGGAACTCAGCCATCTCGATCATCTGAGGAACTCAGGAACATACTGTTGATGAGGATGGCTGTGGTCCTTTCGGGGGAGCTCTGGTTCTTGTGAGCGTCACTTTCTTGCTCCAGTGCAGATCTGTCAGGCTGCCAGTACAGATCTTTCATCCCACTGTCACAAACTTCCTAGATTCTGCCACTGACCTATGGGGCTTAACAGCACAGATCTATGAAACGGGCCTCCATGAGATATTGTTTTAGGCTCTGGGCCTCCAGCTGGACTCGTGGGAGGCATCCTTATGAGCTCTAGGTCTTCAGCTGGACTGATGTAGGACATTTCCATAGGATCCAGGCCCTCAGCTGGATTCTTGGTCTTAGTGTGTGGAGAGATTTACTGCTCTGTTTTGGATATCATTCTTTGGATGATTATATATATAATCATATGAAATATGTGTCCTGTATTATATTGTATTCCCTTCCAAAAATAACCCCCAAGCCATAACAAATTTGGTACCTGAGCAATGGGGTCCTTGCTGTGATGATAACTGACCATGGGGTTCAAGAGCCTTTGCAAATGGCTTGTGAGAAGAGTTTAGAAAGGTTTGGAGATTTTGCCTGAAAGAGTAGAGCTGAAACGCTTTGGTTTTTTTTTTTTTTTTTTTTTTTTTTTCGTGAGGGGAGATTCTGGTCAGAGGTCAGAAGTCTGGAAGGCTGATAGAAACCCTGCCATTAAAGACAGGGTTTTGTAGGTTTCTGATGGGAAGAAGGAATGCACTGGGTGCGGGACTCCAGACGATGTATATTATGGCGTGGCAGAAAGTTTGTCTGCATTTTGCTTGTGTCCAGAGACTTGACCTGAAACTGAGTTTAAGGGCAATGGACTGAATAATCTAGCAAAAGAAATTTCCAGGGAGTCAAATGTGGGGGCAGTTGCATGGCTCTTGTTAGGCGCTTTTAGCCAGATTTATATTGTTAATCAAGAGCAATGAGCCCAGCAAGATGACTGAAAATGTGAGTTTGGCCAGCCAGGGAGCCCCAGTAAAGCTGTGGCTTGCAAAGATACAGCTGAGGAGATCTCTATTGCAGAGATGTTCCAAGAGAATGGAAAAGACGGCCTGAGGAAATCAAAAGGAGCAGCAAGTCTCCTCCCTTTGAAGCCTTACAGCTGAAAAGGTGAGAGACTTTGCTTTGAGAAGAAAGCCAAAGAGCATCAAGTTCCAGAATGGTGGTGGTGCCTGCACCAGGTTCCAGAATTGTGGCAGCAGCATAGAGAATTTGCTCCTCGGAATTGGATCCCGAGTGCCCAGTGATCCAGTCATTTGACCCCATGGCCAAGAGAGAGGAAAGCTTGCCTGTTCCTCCAGGTGGCACCAGATCTTGGCATCATCCAAATGGTGCTGGCTTTAGGTGCCTAGAGAATTTGAGAGTTCTAAGGTTTAGCAGTTTTCCACCTTGATTTCAGAAGAAGGCCTGGGAGGCCAGGCAGTGTGCCCCTGAGAGGGCAGTGTGTGAAGCTGTGAGCATGAAAGTGAAAAGTGCAGTGGAGACCTCCAAAGTTTGGAAAAGACAGAAACATGGATTGTCTGAGGAAGGCTACAGAGAGGGACCAAAGTAGGCCCAAGAGAGGAGCCATGGAAGCCAGAACCACCAGAAGTAACATAGGGGTGCAGTCACTCTAGCCCTTTGGAGCTCACAGTGTGCCACAGGTTGCTTCAGATTCTGGACATTGAACTACAGGACATAATGTCAGTCCTGCTGGAGTGAGGACTTGCTTTGGTCCCAATGCTTTGTATCCTCCCCTTTGTACCTTTTGGGATGGTAAAGTTTGACTTGTGCCATTGAATACTGGAATTGTTTAACTTTGTTTTCATCTGCACAGGGGCTCACAGCTAAGAGTTTGCCTCACATCTTGGAAGAGACTTGGGACTCGGACTCTTCAGCAATGCTGAACCTGTTAGGACTTTTGTAACTGTTAAATATGGTTGAAAATGTCTTTTGCATAAAGGGACAGAATGAGCCTTTGGGGCCCAGGGGTGGAATGTTATGGTTTGTGTCTGGGTGTCCCCCCAAAGCCTCATGTACTCATGGGGCAGGCTTTTAGAGTTTATGATTGATCCATGATCCAATGCTGGGATGATGGGTGTGAATTCAACATCTACCCTGGGGCGGGTAGTTTGCATATGTAAGGGAGAGAAAGGCTGCTTGCTGCTACTCCTCCCTTTGGCTCTTGTAGCCTTTAGAAGCTTCAGCTTCCATGAATGGTTGCCCTCTGCCATGTGACACACTGCCTTGGAGCCAAGTATGGACTGAAATTTCCACAAACTGTGAGCTAAATAAAGCTTTTCTTTTTAATTTTGGGTGTTAGGTATTTTGTTTCAGCAAGGAGAAAAAAGTAACCAAACACAGTGTTACCAAGAATTTCCTTTGAGTTTGTCTCTGAATTTCTTCAGAGTTCATCTTCAAACTTAGTTTCCAAATTTGAATTAATTTTGTTTTGCTGCATATAATATTGTAATTCGATGGTTGAAGGCAGTTGATATTTCCCAGGAGTAGTTTTCTTTGTTTGGGTTTCCTCTGTGTTTCTGAAATGCGCTCCTGCTTTCAAATTTCCCCAGAATTCATCACTAGGATTGGAAGACTTGTGTTGGTCCTACTTCTCTCCTTCCTGCCTCTTGTAACATCCATTTAGAGGCACAGAGAGATTCAGATCTGGCCCAAACACTTCACATCACCATAAATACACCTATTTTTTAAAACTTTCTTAGCCTTGGATTCTTGCTTGTGGTTTGGCTAGAGCGAGTGGGTGCTCTAGCTGATTGTTAGGCATATGATTGGCAGCAAGGCAACCATTTGGGAACACAGGATCCAGAACTGGACATGTTCTAAGGGGACTTAGGGTTGAAAATGAGGAAAGGGGAGATTTGCACACTATGTGAATTAGAGTGGCCTTCTTTTGTTGTGCACTACTGCTGCTGGGATGTGCACACCAGTGCCTACACTGCATGCCAGTCACTCAGCCAGGCCAAAGGGAGCATAGACATTCACCAAAGGGTTTTTTTGCTCCAACAACCCCAAGTCCTAGGCCCTTGTCTTCCCCCATTCCCTGAGTTACCTAATGCCATTTGAAATCTGGAGTGTCCCCTCCTTGAGTGGGTCTGGAGTCACCATAACACCTTAAAAATTTCGCAAGCTTTTCTCTCTTTGATGCAGAGAAAGGAAGACGAGTCAGAAAACAGAGCAAAGCAAGACTAGATTTTATTTACAGAGAAAAGTGATGGAGAGATACAAAGTCACTCTGAGAAGTGTGGTCCCAAGAGCTGTGTGAAGCAAAGGAATGCCAGGAGGTCTGTATTTAAGGTACTGAGGTTGTGGTCCAGCTGTCTGTGGGCAGTCTCATTCCAAGTGTTGGTCTGTCTTCCTGCTAGGAGTTTGGTGTCAGTTTGAGTTCAACAAGGCAACAGTTTGGGTGGACATGGTTACAAAAGCCAGATTTCTTGTTTAAATTGATAAGAAATAAGTAGCCTCTAAATAGATTCTCAGGACTTTGTAGAGACTTTTCTTCTAAATTCTAAAGGTCCTATTTCCTTTTCTATCCTTAAGAGGAGGTCCTCTCTATCCTGACGGATATAATTCACTAGTCCACAGTATCAGATTGAAAGCACCACAGATTGCCCTGACTACCCAGGGTTCAGTGGCAGCAACACTGGCCATAGCTTTGTGAATATAAATGGAGTCCTAGGCTATGTTGTATCTTACGACTGCCTTGGATGCTTGCATGGGGGCCACAGGAAAGCACACTGCACAGAAACCAGAGAACGTTAGGTGTCAGCCACCAAGTGGAGCTCTGACACCATCATGGACTCCCACCCAGAGGTCTCCAGGACCTCAGGAGCATGATAGCTAATGAAATCCATTGCCTGAGATTTTAACTGTTATGCACTGTGGAGGTCAGCCAAGATGAGAATTTCCACAGGATTCTCCACAGAGAGGTTACAGCAGAGGGCGTCCTCACACATGAGCTTCAGGCACTCCAGGCCATACTTGTCTGCAGCTGCTAGCAGTTCGGGTGCCATTCTGCCGAGGTTTGGAGCCTTTCCAGTGTACATGAAAGACATCATTTCTTTAAAAATTTTGGTATCCTTATCTCTGATTTCAACTTGATTCTTCTCTCCATTTCATGTTCAAACCTGGCAATAAAAAATGGAGAATGAGCTGCCAAGATGGCTTTGTGAGCCTGGAATTCCTAACCATTCACATACAAGCATCAGTCTGTGAACCAGGAATTTTTCCACAGCTCTCCTAGCTCATCTGCCAAGTGAAACTCAGGAGTTTTCGCCATTCTGATGGTGTTCTGGCTGGAAATGTTGGTGGAATCCTTTTCTACTTTCCCCTCACAGAAGAGAGTAAGCTTGTCATTAGGGAGAAGCCCATTGGCCTCATCTGAAAGAATATGTCTATGGATGAATTTTCTGAATCCCCAGTCTCTGTCTTGCACAAATCTACAAGTGTCAGGACGGGATATATCTTTAGTTTTCTCTGCATTAGCATTCACAATGCAAAATGTGAATTTTGCCCAAGCTTCCCTCTTTGGACAGCTGATCAGAAGCAGGTAGAGGGACAGATAATCTTTGCTTTCTTCATTGAGCCCTTTTGGGTATACTTTTAAACATCATTTCATTTGATCATTAATAGCAGATGAAAAGCGTGAACTTTGAATGGTTGTACCTCTTTCCTCTTGGCAAAAACAAAAATTTCTGGTGGTCCACTCATATGTGTATTTCACCACATTGATGTCTGTAGTATACTGAGCATTGGCTATGGTACTGTTTGCCATTTCTCCTGGTGTGGATTCTTCGACACCAGCAATCTCAAAGTGACACAGGTATCCCAAGTCCCAGGGCAAAATTGCTTTCTGCACCTATCTGTGTATATTTCACTCCAATCAGCAGCTCCAAGACAGGCAGTGCAGTAATGGCAGTCGGGAAGCAGTTAACCCAAGCTAAAGATTTCAGAAAATAGTGATTTAGAAATATATTTACCAAGACTTGCTGGTATATCAGACACTTCTGAGTAGTTTTTCAATCACTCAGAAAATAGCTCCTCCACAAAGTCTCCTTTTCCCTGGGTCTTGTGATACATTCATATAATCCCAGCAATGAGGAAACTGAGGCAGAAGGATTGCGAAGGGTTTGAAGACAGCCAGAAGTACACAGCAAGCCCCTCACCAAAACAACAAAAATATTTAAAACTCAGGGTTTTTTTTATGGTATTCAATGATACAGTAGACTTCTATTTCATTGATATTGAGGATTGAACCTATGGTCTTCCCAATAAGTTACACTTCCAGTTGTGTAAATGTTTTTTAATATAGGGTCTTATTAACTCACTAGACTTCCACAGCTGGAACACAATTTGTGGTCCTGTTTCCTAAGTCTACAAGAATGCTTGGATTAGGAGAATGAACCAGCATGATTTTCTTGGAAAATAGCGTCTCTAACAATACCTGCTCATTGCAGGTAAGATAGCAAAGCAGTCCAAGCTGTGACTAGAGTGTCCTTCAGGGAAATGTTGCCCACAGAAAATGTATGGAGGTCATTGTGTTGGGTCTTAATAAACTTCTCTCCAGATCTTCTTCAGCCTGCACCAGTGTACTCTTCCCCCTGGGACCTTGGAGCATAAGGGGTAGAAACCACGATGAGGATGTGAGCCAAAGTGAATATTTGCCCCCGTTCTGCACATAGTAGATTGTGATTTTAACAGTGACTGCCCCTCCCGCTTGCACTCTCCTGCTCTCCCTGGCATCCCAATGGACTGGCACAGTTTGCTTCACTGCCCAGGGTTATCAAACCACTATCCTCCACACTAACATGAGTACAGCCAGGGCCTGCTGGCCGACATCCCCCATTGAGCCTTTCCACTGATACTGTTGCATTTGAAAACAGACAGAACACCCAGGAGCAGCGAAAGTCACAAATGGAGGGATCTGGGTCTCTTATTTGCATACCCAGCATACATAGCAAGTCTTCTAGGAGAGTCCCTCATTTTGGCCTTGGGCTTGGCTGACACAGGTCAGGACCAACCAGTGAAGACCAGCAGCCAAAACAGAACTCTGTCTGAATATCTCTGGGGATGTCCAATGGGTATACTTGGTGTTTTGTACTTCAAAGCTCATGAAGATTAAATAGTGTAGCAACACTGAAATAGTGTTGCTCATGCAAGGACTCAATGACTCTTATTTATTTTTTCTAAGTCATCATAAATTTGGGGTTCTCTTTCTTTTATCCTGAAGTAACATACCTGAAATACCCTATCTGCATCAATCAGTGTTCATTAGAGAATAACAATAAACAAAAATATAAGAATTAACAAGATATACATACACTCACTGTCCTCAAAGTCATGTGTGAGAAAATGAACATGGCTGTCTGCATACTACAGACACGAATGACACAGTTGAAATCCTGGAGTCCAGTTTTGAGTCCGTGTGATTTCCTTTCAGTAGGCCAAATGGTCTGTGCTGGAAGCCAGGACAGGAAGACCAATTTTCCAGCAAAGATTCTTGGAAGAAACAGAAACAACCCTTGCTTTTTGCTTTGTTTTTTACACCATTCAGGATACACTCCACCTAGGGTGCGCCTTTCCACTGTATACGGATAGGGTGGGTCTGCCGCCCTATTCAGATTAAATCAAGCTGGGCATGTTACTGCAAAATCCCATTGCAGTTTATTGTGCTGTTCATTGTATTGAACCAGGAGACAAAGTATTAATTAAAGCCAGGAAGGAGGAGCCTCTCCTGTTCAAGTGGGTGGGGCACTTGTTATCATCTTTTTATTTTCTTTTCTTTTCTTTTTATTTTTATTTTTATTTTTGGTGGTACTGGGGATCGAACTCAGGACCCTGTGCTTGCTAGGCAGGCGCTTATTCCACTGAGCTATATCCCCAGCCCCACTTGTTATCATCTTAACTACTCCAACCCTTCTTAGAGTTAAAGATTGTGTGCTGTGGACTCATTATTGTCAAGCCAAGAAGTGGGTATAGGCATTTCCAGGAGAATCACCTCAGCCAACACTACTACCTGTACCAGAGACAGAGCCTCATCCATCCCCAACAGAGATTTGCTGCACCGTCATTCTCAATGAGTACAGCAGAAATGGGCTGCAACCCATCCAAATGATGACCCCTTTGGCCATCCTGACCCAAGTTCTCCTGGTGTGGACATCCTTCATGATGACTGGATCCCAGATCAAAACAGACTGTTTACTTGGAGTTGGGGATCATCTTTGTAACTACACAATTGTGAACCCCCCAGAGGATTCTATTAACCTTCAGGGAGCTGAGCTGTCTTCACCATGAGTCCCATGCAAACGGAAAAATGTGGACTTCATATTTAATATACATAAGTTCTTGAATCCCCACTGGTGGCAGGTCAAAACTGACCATGGGATTAAACGTTTCCCTGCTTGCAAAGACCAGAAAAAAGCAATCAGATGGGACAAAGCTGATATAGACTAAGATATGGACTCTATATGTGCCTGATGTGGACTGTATATTTACTGGATAAAGATATGTTAAAAAGGAGGCATGCTGTCCCCCTGGGATTGTGAAACCATAGGGCTATGTCCAGCACTATATAATGGGCATTAGTCACAAGCCAGGACTCATGATCTGAACCGTTTAACCTTTTGGTCAGCCCCCAATGATAACTACACCATGGCTTATAGGGAAAAGAGAGCTGGCTGTAACACTGGGTATTCAACTGATTTCTGTTATAGGTCAGGATGATCCTAAAGGACATTAGCAACTCAGTTTGATCGAGGGCTTACTTGGGGAGTTCACATTCATGTACAAAAGTTAGGTTCATGGAAGAACCCAGGTATCCTCATCCACATAACACAGAGAGACCACTTCTGGAAGGATGGCCACCCATTTTCCTTCCTTCTCCCATAAGTTGCATCAGTCTGACACCCACACAATAAAGGTGCTGTGTGGCAACTTAAAGGGCAACCTTTCTATCTAGGATGCCATCAGAGTAGATATAGAAAAAGTGAGTACCTGATTGGGGATATATAAGATGCTTAAGGATACCCATTACCTTCTCAATGAGTCTAACCCTGTCTTAGCCAAGGGCTGTTGGATGTGTGTAAGCTCAACTCTGCTATTTTATGAGGTGATAGCTTCCTCAAAAGAAATTAAATCCAGTCAAACCCTAGCACTCCAGAAGAGGAAAAGCCATTGCAACTCTTTTCAGATGGAAACTATATATGGACAAGTTTCTTGTGTGGGTTAAAGACACGACCAGGTTGCTTGCAACCAAACTGTGCCACAAACCTCCATTTACAGAGCACCACAGGCGTCATGGTGACTCTGCACCAAAGGATTATTCATGTGTCTTGACTATAGAAAAGTATTCACACAACATGGCCCCTTCCTTTTGGTCATGTTTATTGCCCTGGTGTCCACTGTACAAGGGGGCCTGAACACTTGGCGTCTGTTTCCTGGCCATCAGGCATAGTCAAAATGAGATGCTGTGGTTTTTTCCAATATTGGCCGGGATAAGCATGGCAGCATCTCTGCGGATTGGTACTGGGGTGATAGCCCATTCAGAAACGGGACTCCAAAGGCATAGCTGAGTGACCCACAGTATAGAACAAAGTGTTATATGAGTTCCAAGTATAGTCAGACAACTACGTGACTAGGAGAACGCTTTGACAGAGATGGTGTTACAAAACAGGGGAATACTTAACATGCTCTTTATGGAACAAGGGGGCCTTTCTACTGCTCTAAAGGAAGAGTGCTGCTATTATGCAAACAGCTCCGGAGTTATAATAGAAAGCCTGGACAAATTAGACAAAGAGGCAAAAGAAAGAGGAAAACCATATTGTGGTAAACAAGGTTGATAAGAAAAAAATGTTCAAATGGAACCACTTTTGTTTCCATATTCAGTCTCTCATGGAAGCTTTCCTCACTGAATTTACTACAGCAATACTACTGAAAATCATCTTGAAAGGTGAAATCAAATCGTTCACCAGATCTAGGCTAATGATACAACCATAGAGCACACTCTGACACCCAGATAGACCATTTGGCATTCTCTGGATAAACACAAACATACCCCTTTGGATATGGGTCCCCTCCATTGTGCAGCATGAAAATCTTTCCTAAGCACCCTTCCTAGATATTTTTCTCTTACCTGATTGAACAGTCCTTCTCCTGCTGTAGTTCCATCTTTAGTAGGATTTGAAAAGTTAATAGCATATAAGCCAAGTGAAGTCTGTTACAAGGTGTAAAATTTATTTCATTTTATTTTAAAATATAAAAAACTAACAAAACAACAATGAAGTAAAAAACAAAACAAGGCAAAAAGGATACATAACCTCAACACAAAATGATACATATTAACAATGGCTGCTATACCATCTTCAAAGTATTTGCTCAGTCCAATAGATAAAAGAAGGTAAGATTGATCAAACAATCAAAGACAGTAACAAGTAATAAAAAAATTATATTGGAAATGATACAGTGCTTCAGCATACAAGATGGTAGGAGTTCAACAATGGTTGTTATATTGCATCTTTTTGTTTTCAGATCATTCATTGATTACCAGATTCAAATGTGCCCATTTGGTCAAGAAAAAAGAAAATTTTAAGCACTGACAGTTCCTTTCAATAAACCACAGACATCAGCAATACACCTATTCCAGTCATTCCTACATATACATACACATTTTCTTTTGCATTAAAAAAGCTCAAAATAACAAAAACAAATTCATAAACAAGAAAGTATAGACAACAATAAAAATGATGCAAAATTTCAAAACATGGTGATAGGTTATTAACAACAGTTGTTATATTTCATAATGTAATATTCAAAATGGTTGCACATGTAACCACATATAGGCCTGCAGGATTGAACAATAACACATTAACTGTTACTTTCAATAAACCAACAGATATGAGCAGTACAATTATTCTACCCATCCTGTGTATACATATACAGACTTTTTTCTCTTCTTTCTTTTTCCTCTCCCCTGTTTCATCTCAGGTGCTCCTTCCTATTTCAGCAGTTTCTTTTCCCTTTCACAATATCCACTGTACCTTTCAGATTATAGTTAATCTTTCAGGTTCTTATAGTGGGGATGAAATACAATGTTTGCACATGTGAATCTGATTTATTTCACTTATGAGTATGGTCTCTAGTTGCACGCATTTACCTATATAAAAGTCTAGTTTTTCTTTATAGCTGAATAACACTCCACTGTATTAAAATACCACATTACTTTCATCCATTCCTCAGTTGATGGACATTTGTGTTGTTTCCAAGATTTAGCTATTACAAACTGCATGCTATAAACATGGGTGTGCATGTATCGCTGTGGTATGTTGTTTTCAGTTCTTCTGGAAAAATATCCAGGAAGGGAAGAGCTGGACTGAATTTGACTCAGATCCTAGGTTACTGAGGAATTTCCAGACCAATTTCCACAGTGATTGCACCAGTCTGCACTGCCACCAACGGTAGAGAAGAGTTCATTTCCCCCAACAAACACTCAAGCATTTGTTATGGATTGATTTCTTAATTATAGCCATTCTTTCTTAGGTGAGATGAAATCTCAGTGTTGTTTTTATTTGCATTCCTCGAATGACTAATGATGTTGAACACTTTTTCATTTACTTATTTGCCATTTGTATTTTTTCATGTGAGAAGTGTGTATTAATCTCAGAAGCCCATTTTTGTATTGCATCTTTCAATTTTTGTGGCTTAATTTGGGTTTTCTTTTTACTCCTTAATGATTTTTTTGATGTGCAAAAGCTTTTAAACGAAGATTCCAGTTTTTGATTGTTTGAAGTATTTCCCGTGTAGTTTGGTATTTTTCATGAACTCTCCACTTACTCCTATGTCATCAAGAATTCCATTTACTTTCTCTTCCAATAGATCTAGTCGTTCTGTTTAATATTTAGATCTTACAAAATTTTGTCTTTATATTGATGCATGGTGATAGGTTTGGCCTAGTTTTAGTCTTCAGCATGTGGAAAGCCAGTTTTTCCAACAATACTAATTTAAGAGGATATCTTTCTTCCAGTGAAAATGTTTTGCGCCTTTTCAAAGATCAGGAGTCTGAGTATCTTATTGGTTGTGTCTGCATCTTCTAGTCTGTTCCATTGATCTTCAGGTCTGTTCTTTTGCCAATACCATGCTGATTTTATCATAGTAGGTTTGTAGTATAATTTCAAATCAGTGGTTGTGATGTCTCCTGCCTTACCTTTGTTTTCCAGGATTGCATTTGCTATTCAGGGTCTCTTCTGGTTCCAGATGAATTTCAGGAATATTTTCTCTAGAGCTGTGAAGTACATGAATGATATTTTCATTGAAATTATATTGCATTCAAATAACAATTTTGGGAGGATGGTCATTTTCACAATATTAATTCTTCCTATCCATGAACAAGGAATATCTTTCCATTTACTGAAATCTTCTACAATCTATTTTTTCTGAGTACTGTAATTTTCACTTTACAATTCTTCTAATTCTTTTTTAAGTTGATTACTACATGTGCGATATTGTTTGTCTTATTTTACATCTGTCATACTTTCATTGTCTGTATTTAACTTCCTAGAGAATCATGAACTCAAAGGAAAGATTTGAGTTAAAGCTTTCTATGTACAAAACCTTTATGCCTGAATAAATTGAATAATCATAACCTTACTATGTTCCTGCTCTTGTTCACAATGTGAACCAACCTCACCTCCCCATATGTAACTCTTTAAGGTTATCAAGATCTCTCATGATTCTGCTAGGCATGCTTCTTATGAACACACTTCTATAAAATGGTGTGTGTTGACTGCGGTATGTGTTGTGCAGGTAAGGTCATTGGCTGTTCATTAACATTAGGTTAGGTTTTATGGTAGGATGGATCTGGTGGTCACACATGTGAATGTGGGAGAAGTTTTATTTCAATGGAAATGACACTGTGGTTTGTGTCTATGTTAGGTTAACACTCACTGCTGTGCAGACTTCATGTCTTGTCATTAAAGGTTTCTGTGTATATTTTCCCCATGTCCACTGTTGTTTAACTGGGCATTATAGTGAAAATATCCTTTCTGCAATTAGATTTATCAGTTTGTTTGTGAAATTAACTTAAATAAAGATCAGGAGTATGTAAAAATTAAAGTGTATAGGAAAAACCTGAGTTGTGAAAATACAAGACTTTGAGAAGATGCAAAATATGAAGTTACTGTGATTATAAAACTTTAAGTGGCTGTGATTATGTAGGCATTAGAACACAAAACAAGAGACTGAGTTCTGTACTGGTTAATGCATGAAAATAGGAGCTCCTGTAATTCCAGACAGCAGAAATATGTCAATACAGAAAAATAGTCGACAAGCAAAAATGTGTTAATATAATGAAACATCACCCTACTTTTTCCATTAAGAAGGCAACCCTGGTCCTGGGTCTGTGAATCGGACCTTTCTCCAGTGACGGAGGCAGACCTGCGCCAATATCTGAGTGGCACAGTGTTTTTGACCTGCTTCCTGGCTATGCAATTCAGACCCTTCTCCAGTGATGGAGGCCAACCTGCACTGACATCTGTGTGGTGCGGTATTTCTGGCCCGCATCCTGGCTCTGGGACTCAGACATTTCTCCAGCGATGGAGGGCGACCTGCGAAGCCACATGAGCAGCGCAACACTTCTGTAAGGATGACACCTGGGTTCTGGTCCACACCTTAACAGTTAGGAAGGAGCTCTAACTGGGACAAACTGTCCCTGCTGGTGGGTGAGACCTGCAGTGTGGAATCAACTTCAGGCACTGGGGTATTCGGGGATGGGAGGAGAGCCGAGCTCCACCCTGAATAGCTACCTGAGGATCCGGAAGCAGAAACGCCAGAATAACCACTTCAGGCTTCAAACCTGAGGACAACACGCTTCTTGTCCACACACTGGACACACTGGTATGGAAGCCCAGGAAGCCCCAACTATCACAGGTGTGTCTCAGCGCAGAACCTCAGCAAATGCCTGCATTCCCTGGGCCCAGTGGTACACGATCTGCTACCACTATGGGTTTAGTTTGAAATGCAGGTAAACTAGGGTCCTTGGATAACTTTGTGAGTGGCCCGGGTAGACAGTAACACAGAACTAGTCATCTGACATTCAAAATGACAAGACAAAGGGGCAAAATGCAGTCTTAGAACACAACAATATGCAGAACAAGTACAGGACTTGATGATACAGGAGAACTAGAAAACCACATACATAAAATTCCTGGAATAATCAAATCTGAAGTAAAGAAACAACTTCATCAGGCCAAAGGGGATTCAGAAGATTCATTCTTCGAGACATCCCTCTGGACGAGGTCTGTGAGATTCTCTGAAATGACCAGCTCGCCCTATTCTGCGAGGTGAGAGTGCAACAGCGTTCCGACGAGATTTCCGGCCAGAACGCCACGAGCACGGGGAAGGCTCCTGAGTGCAGCTTGGCAGAGGAGCTGGGAGCGCTGTGGAAGACTTCCCGGTTCACAGACTGCTGCTTGCGTGTGGCCGGCCAGGAATTCCAGGCCCACAAAGCCATCTTGGCAGCTCGTTCTCCAG
>PVLD010028189.1:0-19743 GCA_004027595.1 Dinomys branickii
CGGTGTGTGCAGTGTGCGGTGTGTTCAGTGTGCGGTGTGTGCAGTGTGCGGTGTGTTCAGTGTGCAGTGTGTGCAGTGTGCGGTGTGTTCAGTGTGCGGTGTGTTCAGTGTGCAGTGTGTTCATTGCCTGTGGGTGTTTGCACAGGGTACGTTTCCACAAGGAGAGTTACTGAGGCACAAGGTGAGTGATTTTGTGATTTTAATTGATGTTGCCCAACCATTTCTCTCTCTCTGCCTCTGTTTCGGTCTCTCTTTTTCTATCTCTATCTCTATTTCTATTTCTATGTTTATGAACTAGTGGTTCACCCTCTGCGTATTTTCTTACTAAACCTCAGGAGCTTTAGATTAGCCTCTTGCTGTGGTATGTGATGCGAGGCACAATACGTCCCTCTGGTTTGCTCTCTTCTGACCTTATGTTACGATAGTATTATTTTGTTTCCTTACAGATACGTTTCCTCTTTGAGAATACCGTTCCCTGTGGAGCTTCTGGAAGACTTTCCCATCGTGATGTTACAAAGGAATTCACTCTTTCCTTCTGGTACTATACTTCTCGTGACTTCACTTTGACACTAAAATCTTTGACCCACTGAAAATATATCCTGATTGGTGTGATCTGTGGGCTTAACTTTGGATCCAGGTGGCCAGCTACCCAGCAGGTATCCTTTCCCCACTGCCTTAACACACCATCTTTGTCACATAAAAGTTTCTGAGTGTACTCGAGCCTTTTAGGCGGACATTCTCTTTTGTGTGTCAATGGCCCGTCTAGTCATACATCATGTGCAATGTTTTCATAATTTAGGTTTTATAGTACATGTTCACATCTGCTACAGCTAGTGCTTTTGGATTGCTTGTCCGTTTCTGAATTTTTCTGCCTCTTTGTTTACCATATAAATTTCATACTCAGCTTGTTTTGGTTCCAAATTAAAGCCATTGATAATATGTAGATTTAATTGGAATTGTTTTAAATCCCTAAGTCAATGTAAAGAAATAGCCATCACTATGGTGGCAGTATTTAAACATATAGTCTTTTCGTTTGCTTGAGGCCTCCGGTACACTTTGTAAGAGTGTTTTAAAGGTTTCCCCCGTAAGTCTCTACACATTTTTTATTAGGCTCTGACTACATTTTTTTTTTTTTTGGTGGTCTTTTTGTGGCAGGGTTTTGCTATGAAGTTCAGGCTGGGTTTCAACTCACTCTGTAGCCCAAGCTGGCCTCAAACTCACAGTGATCCTACTGCCTCAGCCTCCCAAGTGCTGTGATTATAGGCGTGCGCTGCTGTACCCGGCCTTGCCTACTTTCTTTTAATTTTGTGCCTTGAAATAATTTAAACTTAGAGAAAAGTTGCAGGAATGATACAAAGGTCTCCAAACTTTTCTTTATTCAAGAAAGAGCCTCCAGTTATTAAAGGTGACATCAATTTCTTCTTGTTAAATATAATGTGACATCAAATCATATAGTTCTTCAGTCTTTCCTCCTATGACCTCGATAGTTTTGAAGTGCAGAGGCCAGTTTGGATTGGCACATCATTTCCTCATGATTCAACACAGATTTTCCACTGTTCAAAGACTACTAGAGAAGTGGCGCTGGGCTCCTCACTCCTGTATGGGACGTTCTACCAAGGGGCACGTGATGCTGATCTGTCCCGTTGCTGATGGTATTAAACTGACTGAAGTATCTATCCATTATCCAACTGCATCACTTGTAAGATAATGTTGGCAGGATTTCTCCACTGTGAGGATAAGGAATAAGTGCTCTGTACTTGTTCACAATATTGGCCAGTATTCTATGGTAAGGTCAAGCTTTCCTTTCTCCCACTTTATTTGTGTAGTTATTTTTATCAGTACTCATTCCCATTGCATTCACTACGACTATTTGTTCCTGACTTATTTGCTACGACTACGGTAATGCTGTGTTCTCTCAGGCCTGCCCGGTGAGAGACCCTTCCAGCTAGCTCCGCCGCTCTCCATGCTGGGTGTTCACATCTACTTCTGTGGCTACGCAGGTTTTCTTCTGAAGTAGGAGGGCAGTCACTCTGCTTTCATCATCCTTCTCTTTGTCTCTAGTTTTAGGTGTACATGAGTAAATTTCTGTAAGTGAGCTAGTAGCTTGTTTTGTTGGTATTTAACAAACTATTTCATTTATCCTTTCATTAACGTGTGTGTGTGTGTGTGTGTGTGTGTGTGTGTGTGTGTTTCTGCAAACAACCCCAACCCCAGGATATTTTACTACTGAGCCACATTCTTGACCCTTTTTCATTTCTCGCTAAGTTGTCCAGGCTGCCTTAGACTATGCCAGCCTCCTGCTTCAGCCTCCAAAATAGCTGAGACTGCAGGCATACAGCACATGTCCAGCTTGTTCTGCCTCTGTTAACTCACTATGTCTGCTTTAGTTCCTGTTCTAAAATTTCCCCTAGCTTAATTTTTTGTTCTTTCCCTACTTCAGTGAATATGCTAAATTTGTTTTTGTTATTTTTAAAAAATTCATATTACTACTTGATGATGATGACTTGTCATCTCCTGTTTTTTATTTTAAAGGCAAAAGAATGGAAATATATTAACAACCAAACAAACATAAAACCAGAATAACACAAAAACAAAGAAACACAAAATTATAGAGAACATAGGAGAGAATCAGCAATGGTTGCTGTATTGTATAACGTTATCTTTGCATTTGTTACTCAGTTATACAAATAAAGGCACATATGATTAATCAAACAATTTTCTCCTCCCTCATCTCTGTTGTTTTCCCACCCAATCAGTCTTTTTCCCTCTGACAATAACTGTACTTTTTGGTTTTACTCATTCCCTTGGGCTCTCACATTGGGAAGACACATGGCTGCTTCAGATTATCCTGCAACAAACATGGGTGCACACAAATTACTATGGCACTAGGTAGAAAAGCACCCAACCTCAATGACAATACATAGACAGGGGCCCAGGCACACTATGCTCAGCATTCCACTGACAAGCCCTTGAGGCCCTCGGGGGTCCGGTTGAGTCCATGGGGTCACCCCATGTATGGCCAGGCTCTGCCCATTGCAGCACGCCCGGGGGCCTGGTTGAGTCCATGGCATCACCCCTGTGCACCGCCAGGCTCTGCCCCGTCGCCGTGCACCGGGGGTCCCAGTCCAGGTCTTCAGGATTTTCATGTAGCCTGCCAGGAACTCCCCTCCCCCTACAGGCTGCTGAGCTCCCTGTCAGGGCCCCTGGAGTTCCCTCATAGGCCATCACTGTCTCCCTGCAGGCTGCCTATAACTCTTTGGAGGCTATCCCTACCTAGCTAGTGGACCGGGTCTGCAATCTACTCCCATGTCTGCACCTCCTGCCACCTCTCATTCTCCAGTGGTGCCACTCCCTGCCCCTTACACAGCTGGGCATTGGGCACACTTACAATGCTGGGCACAAGTGGCATGAAGTCTCCCCACCCATGCTCACTGAGGTAGTCCAGGGTGTGTACTAAGTTTAGTTATTAGTTCTAGGAGATGACTGGAGGATTTTCTCAGGTCTGCTGTGTAGAGTATGTTGTCATCTCTCAGTCTCCAGGACTGCTGCTTTTTGTATAATTAATTGCTATGGGTTCATACAAGGTTCACATATGCATGTGGTATGAAGTCCCTCTTGGTGCTCACTGTAGTGGTTTAGAGTGGGTTCTGAAGCCTGTGGACTCAGCCATTGCTGCTGGGAACACATGTTGGGCACGAGGGGCGCCGAGTCTCAAGGTGCTCACAGAGGGAGTTCAGGGTGGGAGCTGGGGCCCCATACCTCAGCTTATATTTCCTGCTTGGTGCTGTTGTGAGAAGGTTTTGGGGCCATCTGGTCCTCCTGCATCTGCACCTCACTCTTACTGCTGTGCTCCAGGTCCCGTTTGTTCATTGGCTGGATCTCCAGGTATTGCCATGGTTCTACGGTTGCTGCCGCTGCACTCTGATGCTCTCTGCTGGTAGTTGCTCTCACAGGGGAGAGGTAGCAGGCTACAACGTCTGGGAAAGCGCAGAGCTGGGTGTGGTGGGCTGTGTACTGGTTGCTTTGTTTCTGCCGTGCCTCAGGGTGCTGATTAGACTTGGTCACAGCAGAGTGGGCATACTGCTTTAGTGGTTGTTGTACCTTTTCATCATCAAGCTGGGTTCAACACCTCCCACCTGCTGCTGCTGCTTTTCTGGGCTGTGCTTTCTCTGTTCTGGTTTTGGCCCAGCTCTTGGAATTCCGCTCTCCTCTGGCTGAGTCGGGAGGCTCCCGCAAGCTTGGGCTTCCGAAGCTACAGCTGTGAGTACAGGAACGAGGGTGTGGGCTGTAGATGTGTATGGAGTAATGACTCCTGCTTTCTCCTTCTCCTCTACATCTAACTGTGCCATGGTGGCCACTCGAGCTTTTCCTCAGAGAGGGATCTTGTTTGCTCTTTCTGAGGGCTTCAATTCCCATTTCAAATCCTTCCTGGGACCAGGGGACCTGCTTCTTTCCTTGTCTTTCTCAGGTTGCTGCATTCCAGTGTCTGCACGGCGATTCTCTGAGAGGATCTTTCTCTGGATCTGCTTACCTCGTGGCCATCTGCCCAGAAGTCCCCCATCTTCTTTATTTTTTATTCCCTTGGTAATAATAGTATACGTGCTTTCATTATTCTTGTTAAGAATTGCTACAGTTTTGATGAGTATTTTCTTTTGACATATACCATAGTTAAAGAGCTCTAAAATTTGCAAATAAATGGGCTTTTTCTTTTCTAATTTTGTTGAAATTTCAACTTCACCTTTCTTTTTTAACATTTGGGATATTTGTTGTATTTTCCCTCTGTTCCCATCAGGGTAGCCTGTCTACAATTCAAAAGCTTCCTTCATCTGCTCATTCCCTTCAAATATAGCATTTTTGTGTATTTCTGCTTATAGCCACAACTTCTCCCAAATGCAAACTGAGCTCAGGAGGCATCAAAGCATCTCTTGTACCCTGACCTGTGCCCAGGGCAACCCCTTCATGTTCCAGAGCTGAGTCTTGCTGCCATTTGCCTCGACCCTCTGTAGCAATTCCTCTTAATCTTTCTGTACCCATTCTGGGAAGCTCAGCTATGTATGATCTCAACCCCATTCTCAGGAGTTTCTCCCTCAATTTTTGTCCTTCCCAGGGGGCTCCTGCCCTCCAGGGTATCTGTTTCTGCAGGTCTCTCTGAAACCTGTTGATGGGCCCCTGGGCCTCCCATAAGCTTCCCCAGCTCTGTATGCCCTGCTCTCTTCCTGTGGGCTCAGTACAGTCTGTGGGCATCACTTCGTATATTCTAGAATTTGCTTTCTGATTATGGGGTTGGCAGGTTTTATTATCCCTTGCTTAGTTTGTCACTTAGTGTGGTTTCCAGGATGACTGTATTTATTCTGGAATCCAGTTCTGGATTTTCATGCCTTTAATAGGACATCTTTATGCAGCTCACTGACAACCTGCTAATGAAGGGTTTACCATGGTTTGAATATCATCTTCACACATTTAAGGGAACCCATCTGACCAATTACATATTTTTAAAGCTATTTTATTTAAAACTTACCAACATTACATGGATCGTATCTCACTATTGCTGCAACAAGCAGAGGACAAATTACAGATGCTCCTCAAGTAACAATGACATTAGGTCTGATAAGACCAACATAGGTTAGAAATATGTTGAAAACTTACTTAATACTCCTAGCCTACTGAACATTTTGGCCTAGCCTAGCCTACCTAACACATGCTCAGAACACTTACATTAGCCTGTAGTTGGGCAAACTCATCTAACCTGACATGAGCCTTTATTATAATAGTGTCCACCACCTCATAATTTATTGAATACAGTTGTCATTCAGTATCCAAGTGGGATTGGTTTCAGGACTCTGCAGATACCAAAATCTATATCCAAGGGTGCTCAGGCCATTATAGAAAATGGCAGAGTATATGTGTATAATGTATGTACATCTTCCTGGGCGCCTTCAATTATCTGTGGGTTACTTGTAAGTACTACCAGATAGAAAGCAAACACTGGGTAAGTAGCAGTTGTACTGTGCTGGGGAGGGAACAATGGCAGGAACAGAAGTCTGCACAAAGGCAGTGTAGGTGCAGTCCCCCTGCCATAAGCTCTTTTTGATCCATGATTAGTTGAATACACCGTTAGAGAACCCCACAGATATAGAGGGCTGGGTGTATGCAGAAAACCCAGCACCCTGCAGAGCACTGGCTGTTTCCCTCCTGACCTTGAGGCTGATGGGGGATGCAGCTCACTGTTGCTGCCCATCACAGAGAGGGGATCAGATCTCATAACCCTAGCCAGGGAAAAGATCCAAATTCAAATTCTGAGGCACGTTTTCTCCTACATACCTATTGCTTTTACAGCATCACAAAACAAAAAATTATTTTTAAAAAACCATCTTAAGTCAGATGTACTGCATTTATTGCTTTTTGGAGGGTTTGTTCCTCAAGTTACCAGATAGTGTTGGCAGCACTGACAGTGGTACATGGCCACTGTACCACTGTACCACTGAAGATGGAGAGCTCGCTTTATCCTCCCTCAGGAACAGTTCTACACCACCGTTCACTCTGTACACCCCTACCCTCAACCGTGCTGGTCAGAAAGCAGAGGTCCCTAGATGTGGCTCCCCACCTCCCCGCCCTGCTCTGAATGTACCTATCATAAGCAGTGCCACCCTCCTCGGTTCCCATGGTGGGGAAGAGATGCCCTTTCTCTTTAAGACTACAGTCTTTCCATAACTACTCTTTCCCCCTCTTCCCTTTTAGACATTGATAATTACCTCCATCCTTTCTACTTTTTTCTACAAATGAGCTTCCTTCATCCTCACACCAAACATGCAGACACATTTCTGTGTCTCTTGCCTTGTTTGAAGATTTCTGCCCCTCCCTACACAGTCACTCACATGCAGCTTCCTGCACTAGCTTCACCTGGCCTCTCGCCATGCACTGACCCTGTTGTCACAAAAGAAGGTTAAAGTTGTCCCAACATTAAGAGCCAGCCATTGCTTTCTCTAACTCCTATGCACAGCACCCATTTTTCCTTGATATGTAGTACTCTGGTCCCGCCTATCTGCTTTCCTTTGTCAACTGTAAAGTTTACTGTTCCTCAGTGTCACCATTTTCTCCTCAAGTCATATCATTCTTATTTTGTCATCTTCTTCTGAGCCAAAAAATCAAAACAAAACAAAAAACCAGGTAAAGATACCCCGTTTAGAAATATTTTAGCAGCTGGGTTTTGTAGCTCTTGCCTGTAATCCCCGTCCTCTTGGATGCTAAGACAGGAGTATTACAAATCTGAGATCAGCCTGAACAACTTAATGACTAAATGACACTGTTTCCAAATGAAATAAATACATAGGTGTCGGGAGCTGTGGAAGCTGGAAAGTGATTACATGCACAGGACAAAGCCAGCCCAAGAACACAAGAACCTGAGAACTCTGGAACCTGAGAACACGGGAGCTCCTCAAAACATGTAAATAAGCCGTTGTAGCTTGTTAACGGATTGCTGGGGAGCAAGGCTGAAATCAGTCAACCTCTGGAGGGTATAAGTAAATGTTCCACTGTTCTTGGGCGGTTCCCCTCCGCTGAGAGAGGGGACCTCCCCCAATCCCAGCTTTTTGTCTCGTGCCTATTTTTCCCTCATTCTCACCGCCGTTCCTTTCCAGGGTACAGCAAGAACCCAGCGGATCCCTACAAATGGTGACCATGAAGGGACCCTGGTAAGATTAAGAGGGCAGTGAGAACACTTCCCAAAAGGCACCAACGGGGAAGCGAATTGGTCAGCTAGTATTCAACACTGGAGTGTGTGGTACCCACACATCAGATGTAAAGGAATGTGGTTTTTAGGGCCAGAAAATATACAGGCTTCAAAGAAGCCAAAGAGAAAGGGATATTGAAGTGCAGGTGGAGTCTCAAGACTCCCAGGGTCATATGTCTGTAGAAGAGTTTGTTGCATGTTTGACTCCTGTGTTTGATTTTCTGGATGTCGGTTTGGAGGGGTTTTGTAACCATGAAGGATTTGGCTCAGAACATGATGTTAAAGTCAAGTCCTGCTCCTAAACGGGAGATGGAGGGCGGAGCAGCGGAGCTGCCTATGGAGCCTGAGCCCTCCGGCCAGATCCAAGCTGAGAAGGAAGGAGTGGTGGGGGACAAGAGAGACTTTTCCCCACCAGAGGGGTGTGTCCTTGCAAATACCATTTCACAACACCCAGTTAACTTGACTGAGCCACAGGCAGCCATCCCAGCCTCTTCAGCTAGAGGAAATATGGCGGCAGCACAGGGGCCTACCAGCTCTCGGGGAGTGCAGCAATTTTCCCTGTCTCCCTTGCAATTAGCATTAAAAGAAGCTAGAGGGGTGGGGGAGACCATGGAGGGTTTTTAGCATATCTACCCTGTAACTGAAGTTCAAGTCCCTGAAAATCCGGGACAAGTTACATGTCATTATGAAACCACACCTTTCAAAACCCTGAAAGAGTTAAAGCAAGCTGTTGCTACTTACGGCCCCACTGCTCCTTTTACTTTGACTTTACTGGAAACTCTAGGACAACAGGTTATGCCCCAAATGACTGGAAGACAACAGCCTAGGCGTGTTTGAACCCAGGTGGTCACTTACTGTGGAAGGGAAGCCTCTTTGACTATTGCACAGACCAGGCAGCACATAATGCTGCTCATAACATACCCGTTACAAAGGATGTGCTAGTCGGGGAAGGTGCCTTTGCTGCCACCAATAATCAACTAACCTTCAACAGCAAGCATATGAGCAAACCAAGATGGCTGCCATGAGGGCTTGGTGGGAACTTCCCTCCAAGGGTGAGACAGCCCTTAATCTGGCTTCTATCTACCAAGGCCCAGATGAGCCTTTTCAGGATTTTGCTGCACACTTAATGCAAGCTAGTGAGAGGATCATAGGTAACACAGAAGCTAGAAAATTAATAGTTCAACAACTCACCTTTGAAAATGCGAATAGGTGGTGTAAAGAGGTCTTAAGAGCCCACAAAAGATGGGCTACATTGCCAGAGATGATTCGGATCTGTACAGATATTGGCCCCTCATATGTACAAGGGGCTGCCTTGGCAGCAGGTATTACTCAAATTATTCATCCACAGGCTGGGGAAAGGAGAAGAATCAAGGCTGTTTGTTTCTGTTGTGGCAATAAGGGACATTTTACCCGTAACTGCTCTGCTACACCTGTGAGGGCAGCACAGCCATTATCTGTCCCTTCAACTAAACCCTGCAGCCCTTGTACTAAGTGTCAATGAGGGTAGCACTAGAATAATCAGTGTAGATCTAAAGCAGTTGGGAAAGGTCAGCCCTTCCTGGAAAACTCCTACTGGAGGCTGCTTCAGCCCCATCAAATAATAGGTGCTGCCCAGATGGGTGGAATGGGGGATGAAGTTCTGGGTGCATTCAGGTATCCGGCATGCATCCCCCATTCCTATCCCTTTCCCTTCCCGCTGGATGCCAAGGCTGCCGATGCCTGGCAGCTCTGCAGCAGGGGACGCCCTCCTGCCTCATTCTCCTCTGTCACATTCTTGTCGCACTTGAGCCCAGGCTTCGATCCATGTCCCAGAAGACCTGGCTGCCGTGATGTGGGGGTGCAGGTAAAACCACAGTGTGATGCTTGGGTTCATTGCACACTCGGGTGGCAGATGACACTGTGCAGGGCCCAGAACTTAACCCCAGCCGGTCCTGCACACTTTCTGCGCTCCCAGCACCTCACCAGCTGCCTGCAGGAGGCCCCAGGGAGCACGCAGGGCCCTGTGGCACCAGAGGAGAATGAGGGGGCAGCAAGGAAGGCGTCTCCACTGGCAAGGCCCGGACAGGAGCAGCAGGAGGCTCAAAGTAGTGAGGTGACCCCACAGCCCACACTGCAGAGGCCAAAGTGGCACCTGGCAGCAGGGAGGGCTGGGGATCTCAGGGATTTGACCACCACCGTGCAGGAGAGGTTGCTGCTGGGTGGTGAGCCAGGCAAGGAGCGCCTGTGCTTCAGGCAAAAATACTGCTATTATCATTGCAAAGACTGCAACATTCGCTGGGAGAGTGCATATGTATGGTGTGTCCAGGGTATGAACAAGGTTTACTTTAAACAGTTTTTGCAGAACATGTCAGAAATCTTACAACTCTTGCGGAGCGAAGGATATCACCTGTCAAATTGTAAAAGAACTAGACGTTCCTGCTCAGTAAGACTTCGCCAGGTGGGCCCCAAACACTCCCACGGTCAAGACCTGTGTGAGAGATGCAGGGGCAGGCGCCTGACCTGTGCTGGCACTGGTAACTGGAATCCAGACAGAAACAAAGTATCTGGTGGCCAGAGCAAAAGTGGTGGCCAGCATGCGCAGAGGCTGGGCACGTGCCCTGTGGCTACAGAGGCAGGAACCACAGAGCCGCTTGTGGGGGTGACGCAGGCCGTGGAGCCCATTCCTGAGAATGAAGCAGGACTATTAAGACCCTGCCGCCAACTCGCCCAGCCCCAAGGCGATAAAGTAAAAGCTGCGGCCAGTTCCTGCCGGAGCCTAAGGTATCAGCGGGGACTGGGGGCTGCGGCCTCCTCCTCGGCAGCCACGCCCTCCCGCCTCTCCTATTCCCCCGCCCACAGCGCCCTTCCCCCAGCTCACTGCTCTGGTCCAGGTGCTGCGGGACACACTGGGGGGCCGCACAGAACGGGGAACCAAGAGGCCAAGGCCTGCAGCAGGGGTGGAGGAGACCACCCAGGGAGCAGCTGGCAAAAGACTGAAGTTAGACGGGCATGAAGAGGGTGACAGGGATGGGGCTGAGGAGCTGCGGGGACATGCAGCGGACCTCGGTCAAAAAGTGAAGGAGGAGACAGTTGCAGAGGCTGGCAGGGCAGCACAGGACTGGGGCTTGAACAGCTCCAGACAACCAGGGGACCTGCCAGCGGTGGCTAGCCAGTGCCCAGGCCCCAAGGAGGAAGGAGAAGGTCACCCAACACTGGCCCAGCAGTGCCAGGGCCGTACTAGCTGGTGCTGCACCCTGTGGCACCGCATGTGGCAATGAGGGTGACAGAGCCAGGAGGGTGACACGGGCTGGGTGGCTAGTGACCAGAGCCTGAGTGAGCCAGAAGCTGGTGGGATCTGGCAGCGGCAACAGGGAGCAGGGAGCGAGAGCCGAGCCCCTTGTGATCTTTTTGGCAAGCGTCTCTGAAGCAGAGGGGATGCCACCCCTTGCGGGACATACAGGGCCTCTTCCCTGAGCTGTACGGCTTCCTGCAGGACTTTGTGCCCAAGGCTCTATGCCAGATAATACAGCAACGAGCTACTGCTTAGGATTGACACCTGCCAAGGAGTGTCCACGTGTGAGTGGTTTATTCTCCTAACACAATGGCTCTAGTCAGCAGCAAAGTGGGAGATTTCCTCTTACATCAACCTGATCCTGCAATCAGAGTTCATCTTGTGGATGGATGCACATTTTATATTTTGGAATTTTAGAGGTAATTAATTTAGCTAGCCAAACTAAAGTTGAGTGACCTTTCTCAAGTACAACCCAAGAGTCTTTGTGTGTCTACTCCTAGACATCGCACTGATCCTTTTAAGAGGGATCCTAAAAATGTCCTGATAATAGACTTCTTTGGATGTCCATGGAAGTAACAATTATAACAGACATTATTCATTTGTGACAGTATTCAGAAATCAAGGAAAACAACCACATTGTCCTGATGCTTGCTGATGATATGGCCTGAAATCCTAGAAATTGCAAGCCAGCTACCACGTTTAGTCACAAGTATGTGGAACTAAATGCGTATGAGGTGACATGAAAGGGGACTGTAGAAGCTATGAGGTGACCGTGGAAGAATTTGGGTTCTATTCTATCTAAAAGTTTTGATAAGAGATCTCTGTTAATTGATGAACAAAATCTGACTAGTCTATTTACCATTATAAATTTCTAAAGTTACTATAATTCAATTTGATCTAGAGTATATTTGAGTGCACTCTGATTTTGTAAGATGTTTGTGTGGTTTGTGCACTTGTTATGTGTTTGTCATTTTGTGAACAGCTGTTCCCCTTTATTTTGAGCTCAACCATTTTTCCTTTATCAATTATCTATAATACACTTTGGATTATAGACTTGAAAAAGCATGCTGTCTCCTGAGTTAGCAGATGGTTTTAAAAAATTGGGTTTCTTGCAGCTGATCAAAAAAAAATTAAGATAGCCACAATTGTTTAGGAAGAAATTATTGGGCAAAAACTCCAATTGGTGAATGGAGGGGTGGCCAACCTTTATTCATTAATAGAGACCCCAATGATTTCCAGCGTCTCTTTGGAGACATCCCCAATAATTTGGTCATGGTTAAAAGCATTCCAGAAAAAATGAAAAATAATGTGCTCTCATGAAGGATGTTCTTGGTACAAAACTAAAGTAACAAAGGTTTTCATATGTGTTTGGTAATTTATTATTGTTAATTTCATAGTGTATTGAAATGTATTCATGACTCCAGATGTGCAGGTCTTAAAAATGTAAAGCAAGGATTGTGTGTGTTAAGACCTTTTGCTCAAATTCAGACCTTTGTCTTTTAAAAAATTATGTATATCTCATTAAAGGATAACAATAGGGAAAAGCTCATGTATTAGATAGAGATGATTGTTTGAAAGGGTTATGTTATGTCAAAATGAAACCTTAAGTATGTTACAAAATATCATGATTGTCATACAGCAATGCTATATATGGATTTGGTTTCTAATTTCAACATACAAATATGTTAATCTATAGGGGGTAAAATGATAGGATATCAATGGTTGTTAAGAAAAATAACAGTTTCATTTTATGTTCTAAGGTGTTTGATATTCAGATAGGTAGTAATGTTAAGCTTTACTATTATTTCAGATCAGTAGTAAGGTTATGCTTACCACTCTATAACAGTGTAATGTCATTAAGCTTCTCTTCTGGATGTTTAATAACTGAGATTTGGAGACCAAAAAATTAGAAAGATAAATGGGCTAAGAGGAGAGTCAATATTTTGGCCCTAGCCCTCCGAGGTCAGAGTAAACCCAGGGCAGGAAGAGAACCTCCACCAGGACACCCTATGACTCAGCTGAGCCCCTAATTCTCTGCTCAAGGGGATTATGGGACTACAGAGGAAAGTGATTGAAGATGTACAGTGTGCCTAAGGAGAGTCGCTTGGAGAGATAAAGTCTCTCAAGCTTTCACAGAAAGCAACTTGGTCAAGCGATGGCCGTGACTCATCCAGACGGCTGACACTGACAGTGCATCTAGAGGTGTGGTGTGTGGTTCCAAAGCAACCCTGAGGAGACTGAGCTGACCTTGACGGACAGGGAAAGAAGGTTTAACATGGGTCTCACCTTAACTTGGTCTTACACATCCAGCAGAAACGCATAACCACAAGATGTATGACTAAGCACTGTCATAGTGAGACGTTAGCTGTAAAAGGTTCAAATCACCAATAACTTTGAATATTTTGCCAACCGGACCAGCAACTGACTGTTAGGGATGTTGGGACTGTATTCCCCAAGCATAGCCTTTCCAGCTAATCTCCCATCATTTACAAAGCAGAGAAGAGAGAGCTGTTGGGAGCCGTGGAAGCTGGAAAGTAATTACATGCACAGGACAAAGCCAACCCGAGAACACGGGAACCCGAGAACACGGGAGCTCCTCGAAACACGTAAGCAAGCCGCTGTAGCTTGTTGTCGGATTGCTGGGGAGCAAGGCTGAAATCAACCAGCGTCTGGAGGGTATAAGTAAATGTTCCACTGTCCTTGGGTGGTTCCCCTTCTCCAAGAGAGAGAGAGGCCTCCACCTGACCCCAGCTTTTTGTCTCCCGTCTAGTTTTTCCTCATTCTCACCACCGTTCCTTCCCGGGGTACAGCAAGAACCCAGCGGATCCCTACACATAGGGGTGATGGTGTAGGTCAGTGAGAAGGTCTGGGTTTGATCTCCAGTACTGCAAAAAGCAAAGCAACGCCAAAGTATTTGAGCAAAAATTTTCTACTCCTGACAATGCACACATTTAAAATAGTACAAGACATTTAAGGTATTTCTTTAACAAATTTAGCTCAATTTTGAATTTTATGTGTGAAGGTCATTCCCAAAAGAAATTTTCATAAGGGAAGAAATAGGGAAAAAAAACCTAATCTGTTAGGCTCATGTAAACCGTTACTGATTTGAATTTAGGTGGTAGGGGCCAGGTATATGCAAGTATATAGATAATTTTAGCATTTCTTCAAGGCATTCTGTTTTGGGCAAATTGTTCTTATCAATAATAAGTTTGAACAAATGCAATTCTATGGAACTGTTAAAATAAGCACACAGGTTCTGAAAAAGCATAAAACTGTATCATGGAATAGTGAGTCACTAACAGTACCACAACAATTATAAGACATCGTTCTGCCGTCTTTAAAAAAGCATTTGCAACTAAAGGAGCTTTTAGCAACTTTATTTTCTAACAATTCTGCAAATATATTTTCTTCTACATCTCCACTTCTTTAAAAACAAACAGAAACAAAGACGAAGGCTTATCTGGATACAGGCTTGGAGTCTACTGCAGTGAACTCTTTTAGAGAGATCAGGTCCTCCAGAAGGAGCTGCGCGCTGGGTCTGTGCGCAACCTGGGCCCTCCAACAGCGCTCGATGATTCTCTGCAGCCTTTGCCCAAGGACGGAGTCCGTGAAGACAGCTGCTGCCAGGGACGGCCGCAGATTGTGAGCCACGACAGCGTAGAGCACGTACTGCCGCTCCCCGGAGTAGGGCACGCTCCGCGTGGTCATTTGCCAGAGGGTAATGGCAAAGGAATAGATGTCGGCTTTGGGCGTGATGGGCTCTCCTTTGAGGAGCTCCGGGGCTTGGTGGGTGTACGTGCCTCCTAGGTGGTAAGGGCGCGTCTGCAAGCATCGCAGATCTCCTAGATTCTCAGAGCAACCAAAGTCACCGATTTTACAGACATCCTGCTCACTGATCAAAATGTTCGCCGGCTTCAGGTCCAAGTGCACGACGCTTTGTGAGTGAAGGAAAAGCAGGCCGTTTACAACGTCCAGGGAGTACTTCAGACCCTTCCCCAAACTTAGTTGCCTCCCTTCACAGTGGGGAGGGTTCCCGGCCTTGCCCTCCAGGTGGCTGGCGGTACCATAGATGACTTGGTGTAAAGTGATGTCGCCCCCAAACTCCATGATTATGGTACCCAGACTCTCGGAGCCTGCGGGCGTGCGCGTGCTGGCGGCCACAACCCTCACTATGTTGCTGTGATGCAGCCGGGCGACGTTGAGCTCAGCCCAGAAACTCCGCTGCGATGCGCGGAGGTTCTTGGCGCACTTGTTCACTAGCTTTATGGCCACAGGAACTCCATGGTAAGTTGCCTTGTACACTGAGCCAAACCCGCCAGCTCCCAACCTGTGTAGCAAGCATACCTGCTCCCAGTCAATGGAGCACCAGGCCAGGCGGCGTGGCAGCTGTGGGGCCCGAGGAGGAGTGGCCCCCAGGAAGAGCTTCCCCGCCTTGCCTGGGAGCTCAGAGGGGCTGCTGCAGGGCCGAGAGTCCAGCAATGGGGACAGCTCCCTAGGGAGGAGGCGGCACAGGGCCAGAGGTGAAGGCATCACCTCCCCAAGGGGCACTGCTGCAACCGAAAAGACCGGGAGAGGCAAAGGGCTCAGGGATCTCAGAGGCGAGGCTGATCACCCCTTCCACCAGAGCCCTTTTCTGCTCTTCCTTGTTTTCTCCAAATGAGCTACATCTGTGCTAACGCTCAGCAAGGGTGATCCGGTGGAGGAAAGGCGGAGTGACCCACGGAGATCCCTTTCAGAAGAAGAATTTCACACTGCACATGGAACTCTTATTCAACAAGCTCTCATCACGCAGGCAGCACTGAGCTGCCCCAAGACTCACCCCCTTTACACTGTTTCTTTAATCACAATAAATTGTTTTTGTCAAGTCTCATCGGATGAATATTATCACGGCTTAGACGGAAGATGCTACAAAAGTGCCGTGAAACTGCTGCACAGTTTGCAGGCTACAATGATTGCTAGCGTCGTTCTCCAGCTGCATTAGATCACGTCCAGCAGTTACCGGCTGCCAGAGCTGAAATACAATCAACAGACATTTGTTTAACCACCTACTAGGATAATTAGGTTCAAGGTGCACGTGAATTAAAAACCAAAACCTCACAAGATAGATAATTATACCACTAATTTCTATTAGTTCACTGAAAAGAACTGTTTGTGCTTATATTGTTTGATCAAGCTTTTATGCCTATATTCTGTGATCTGATCAACTACTCTTAAGATAACACACAATATATTAACCATTGTTAATCTCCTATCATCTTGTTTTGAAATTCTGTATCGTTTTATTATTTTTTTCTCTTTAAAATAAAAAAAATGAAACCTTAAAGTAACTGATCCAAATAGAATCACTGATTAAGGTAGAAGCATACACCACCAAAGTTCACCAGAGGAAGGGAAAATTCCATGACTTTCTATTTTGTTTATACAGCAGATTTATAAGACTTTTAAAGAGCAATATATTGATTTCCTAAAAATCCTTCCTCTCCAAGGCAGCTCAGCCCTCCCAGTGGATTCCCTTGCAAGAGAGATTGTAGACAAATGAATCTCGGAAGTCTTGAGGCACAGCTGTGGGAGCAAAAAATAGAACCGAAAGGATTGAGGTGAGATCAGAGCTTCAAATAATAACAAACATGGGGAATTGTAAAGGAGAAAAATTCTGAAGAAAGGAAAATGGAACAGAGTTCCTATGTCCATCTGTATGTTAGAATCATACATGCGTTAGAAAATAAGATGTTAAATAAGGTCGAGTCATCACACCATGAGTTCTTCCCTTCTGAAGAAATAAAAATGGAACAGAATCACTATATATATATATATATATATATGTGTGTGTGTGTGTGTTAGAATCATATATATACTAGAAAACAAGATGGTGAAATTAAATTCAGGGTCTAGTCACCAAACCATAAATTCTTCCTAATATTTACAACAAAAATCAATTTTGTACCATATCTTTGGATGAAAGACTAACAATATTACCCTTTTTTAAAAAAAAACAAAATTACGATTTTTATTTTTAATCAAATGCACATAGGTGATATGTAGTCACATTTTTATGATAACAATTACATGCTCTGAAGTGTATTGGTTCTGAAAGGTAAGTTAATAAACATGAGTATCTGCATTAAGCAATTTGAAGTCCATCTAGTCCTAGAAGAGGATTTCTATTCAATGTTCTGTGGCTTAGCATGTCATTTTATGTATATTCAACCTATCTGAGCCTCAAACTTACCATGTAAGAAAATAGGATAATTATTATTATTAAAATGAACTTATTTTGAAATAAAAGTTGTGGAGTTTTGTCCAGATTAACAACTAATCAAAAAACAAAGTGAGACAAGGTAAAGCATAGCTGTGTGTTGGCATATACCTGTCAGCTCTGCTACTTGACAGGCTGAGGCAGGAGGAAGGCTTCAGCCCACAAGTTCAAGACCAACCTGAGCAAAACCGCGAGACTTTGTCTCAAAAGGAAAAAACAAGTAAACCGTGTAATATTTTGGTAGAAATACAGTTCTGTGCATTTGTATCAGACCCGAATTATGAAAGGATGATTAGCAGAGAAAATTTTAAAAGTATAAAAATACTGTTATAAATCTATGTTGCAAAATGGATCTTTTTATTGTTCTTTAGCATTGTCTTCCCTGTAACACAAAAATTCGTCTATGTTACTGATTAGATTTAAATTTTAATCTTGATTTTTGGTACCATGAATATATGCACTACATAATACTTTTTCTGAGAAACAAAAATCACCGAGCATGTGCCTGGAGGCAGGAGCAGAAGTTCTCGGGCCAGACAGCCTCGGTTCCTCATCAACTGCCTCAGGTTTTCTCATCTGCAAAATGAGCATGCAAATAGGCATGCAAAACATGCCCACCTCAGGATTGTTGGGTTAACAGAGATTCAAATTTTATTTAGAGCAGAATTTACAGGCAATAACACCTAAATGCGAATTATTTGTGACATTCATAAAAAAAGCAATGTGTATGGCTTTACACCACCAATAAGACAAACTTGTTAGGTAATCTTAGTTTAAAAGTATCTTACAGGGCTGACGTAATTCATTCCTTTGTAAGCTAAACTTTGAAGTCTGAGCATTTCTCTGGTCTTACACGTTTAAGTACAAGATATAAAAGCTTATTGCAGTACTGGTGTGTCCCTAAAGCGCGGAGCTCCTATCAGATCTAGGAAGCTATGGTGATTCCCCTAAGGCTAAGAGCAAAAGATGTTGGCCGCGGGGCAGGCGCCCCCTGGAACTACGAGGGGTACAGAAGGGGACGAAGGGGCGCAGGGGCGGGGGCTTCTTAGACTTCTCGCCGCCGCTCTCCTTAGCCACGCGGCTGAGCTCCAGGCAAACAGCGTGTTTACCGCGATGGCGGACCGCGACTGCAGAGTTAACAGTCACTCAACTCTCTCCTAACGAGGCGCCAGGACCCCGGGGCGGGAGGACCCCCGGGCGCTGTGGGCGCGAGCCGCGCGCACCAGACGTCTTTCCCTGCCACCGACCACCGCCGGAGCGCGCCGCTCCCCTCTGATCCGCAAAACCCGCTCTGTAAATTTCAGAGTCGCCGCGCACCCTTTCGGAAGACTTTTAATGCCGCGCAACTCGGTGGGCGTCGCAGCGCCGCACGGAACGCGCGCAGCAAGGCGGCGCCGCCAGGGCGTCGGCCACGTTTGCGCGTGCGCACCGGGCCTCGCGGGTCGGGTCGGGGCTGCTTTGGGGAGCTCGGGTTGCAGCCCAATTTCGGGACCCGGAAATGCGCAGGAGTAGCTTTGCGGCCGTGGATGTGTCGTATTTATAGTTTACAAACGTGAAAAATCCGCTTCTGCTTTGATCAGAACCAAAAACTGAAAATGTAGACGAATGATACGTTTTAGTAAGAGCTCCAATGCAAAGATGATACTATTGCTGTCCTGAAATTTGAATTTTATACCTAACGGTGCAACATGGACATACTTCTATGCCAGTGAAGTCCATATAGAGCTACTTATTTTTTCTGTGATCAACACAATGTCACGGGCAGACCCTGAGGGACCGTGGGTCGCCTGTCGCTCGTCCCGGGTTCTGTTTCTGCATGCAGCGTGAGCGCTACTGTATTTTGACTTTGAAGATGCATAAATGTATCTTCTGTTTCTCTAAATACCGTGTAGCTTGACAGGATTTTAAGACATGCATATGTCTTTCAAACTGGTTTGAGAAATCCTTGCGTTTAGTGATAGCTTGCAATTTTCTCAGATTCTTGACCATAAAATGCTCATGAATATTTGCATGTCACTGAAATTTGGCTGCCCCAAACACCGTGGTCCGATTTGGGGTCAACTTATAGGATCATTTTGATAGCATCCTCCCTTGAGCTAGGAAGTGCTCTCTGTGTATTTAATGTTTACTAAAGTGTGCATTTTTTACTGATAGTAAATGGATGAAAATAGCACATTTGATTAAAGGATTCAGAAGTAACTGTAGTCTATTCAGTTGTTAACTTTACAAAACTTTATGCAAAACTTTCTCCTTTATATCACTGTAGACTCAGCTTTTTGTAGATTCTATCAGCTACAGTAATTATTGTGTTTATTGCTCGAACTAGCCCACTTGGAGCAGCGCGGGGTCCCTGTTGTGTACTTTTGACACGGTCTCATTTAATCTCCATTATATCTTCTCTGTTGTGCACCAGATTGCCACAGGCTGCTAGGGGCTTTTTTTTTTTTTTTTTTTTTTTTTACAAGGGAAAATGAAAACTCTTTATTT
>PVLD010028190.1:0-19741 GCA_004027595.1 Dinomys branickii
GACTAAATTTGCATGTCTGTATATGGGTCCATACATCTACAATTCGAAGATATCAATGGATAAAGCAACAACTACTGTTGAGACCATATCACCTTGTCTATAGATTAGTTGTGATTGTACTATTTTCTATGATAATGGGTGTCTGTCAATATGTTTTTGTACTTTTATGTTTCTAAAATAAAAAAAAATAAAAAAAAAATAAAAGAATTAAAGCTTATGTAGGTTGTTTCTATTTCTTTGTAGTTCATGCAATGATTATAGAAAGAGAATTTTTCTGGCTAGAAGCATTATTCAAATATAAAATTTTACTAACATACAGAAAAGCTTTACCCCCAGGTTATTTTGATGGATAATTCTTTCAGGAAAAGAATTAAAGAGTGCAGATGTTAAGGCCTTTAGAATCAGATGTTTTAACTCTTAGGAAAAAAGTTTCGGGCCGGGTACATGGGTCAGTTGTAGAGTGCTTACTCAGCATCCACGAAATCCTGGGTTCAATTCCTAGCACTGCAAAAGTCCGCCCCTGCAAAACAAAATGAAATGAAATAAAACAAAATGCTCTAGGGCTGGAGGTACAGCTCAGTGGGCTAAGTGCTTGCCGCTGAGCACTAGGGCCCTGAGTTCGATCCCCGGTCCCGGAAAAAAAACAAAAAAAACAAAAAAAACAAAATGCTCTAGATCTTCTAAAGATTAGAGTTCATCTTTAAAAAGGTAATAAATACTAGAAGTCAACTTTCCTCAAGTAAGGAAGAATTAATGAGAAAGTCCAGGAGTTCTATATGGTTTATCGATTATGAGGTTCTTATAGACTTGATATCAATCTATGGTTAAAGGGAGAAAAAAGCAAACACACAGGCCTTTCTATCATCCTGTAGCCCTGGGGTCCCGGAGGTATTCCTCTTCTCTGTCCCTTTCCTTTGTTCTCTCCCTCCCCTCTCCTCCCTGCTCTCCTGTCTTCACACCCTACCTCTCTCCTTTCCTTCTTTCTCCTGGGATGCTTGTCTCCGTTCCGCCAGCCTCGCCTTTCCTCTCCCTGCCCTGCTGATTGCCTCAGTCGCCTGCAAACCTTGCAGCTGTTGGGAACGTTCCCCTGTACTCCTGTCTGGGTTGCTGACCTGTGCGCCTTCCTGCTCACTTCTCAGATGAGGTCTATATTATTCTGTGCTCTAGTTGCTTATTTGCTCCCTAACTTTTGTGTCTTTATGGCTCAGTGCAGTGTCTATAGCTAGTGGCAAATGAACATTAGATTTGAATGAAAACCAGCTAAGTAATTAACCAACCATACAATTTTTAAATGTAAGCACTGTAAAGTGTTTGTGGATCTATTTATTTATTACATGATTGATAAACTTCTATTCACAAGAATGAAAGCATAGATTTAGGCTTTGGGGTACTCCTTTCCCCATCACAACTTAATTTGGTTTTTGCTAAAGGCATAACTATAAAATGCACACAGTATTTTAAATTATTTGTGTTTTTACAAAAAGATACCACTGTATCTCTTCTGTGCTGTGATGTGGTATTTTCACTTCACCACCAGACCTGGGTAGCGATTGATGTCTCTAAAGAGCTAATGGCCTGATCAAAAATGAGAATATCCTGAGGTGAAATATTATAAAACAAGTGTCCCCAAACAAGTGACTAGTATTTACAAGGGTGGGTGGTAACTTTGGCTAACAAATGTGGGAGGCAGGATGAAAGGAAAACAGTGCAGGAGGTACTTTCTCCTTGATGTGCAAGGCTTTTATTGCTGAGATCACCCTGATTAGTGAGTTGAGAGGGAAATGTATGAAGCCGTAAAAACATTGTAAGAGCAGCTGGTGGCTTTTCTTTCCCGTCTTTATCCCATTTCCTTGCGATAGCCAAGGGACGTATGGCATTTTAGACAATAATGCATTTAATATTAAAATGGAGGTGATAAGGACTTTTCTGTTTAATTAATAAGTAAAGCTGGAAGTGTGACCTTAATGAGGTATTTTACCACTCAGATTTCTGCATCATTTACAGCATAATTAGCGTGACTCAAGGTAATTTACAAGTAAGTGATTTCCTGCATGGTGCCCAACCCAGAGAAAGTCACAGAAACTATTCAGGACTTGGACCTTGGGCAGTGTGTGACTTTGGGAACAGGGACCTTAGGGAGGGTTAAAAATAGCAGGGCTGGAAAATATCTGGAGGGCTTCATCCACAAGGAAAGCAATCTTGGACATGGTATACATTGATTTCAAAAAGCAGCTACATGCACCGTAGTGATTAGAGTCCTACAGATTAGTTATCTAGAATTTGAGGATACCAACTATTTGAAGCAGAATATCACCAATTTCTCATCTGAAAGTTTCATGTAAGTTCAATATGGTTACAGGACAAAGCTGTGTACTTACCTGTAGAAAAACTATGGGAGAGATAGAGTGTTTGTCTAGCAATTAGCTCCTCAAAAGTCCTTTTGGGCCTGAGGCTCTGGCTCAGTGGGATAGCGCTTCTCTTGGATGTGTAAGACCCTGGGTTCAGTAGCCAGAACTGCAACCAAATTACTGTGATCAGAAATACTCACATGTTAACTATTTTCTTTCTTAAAGAAATATCCTAGAAAATACCTTCTGTTATGAAGTTCTCATGTGAAGTCTTATGCAAAGTATACCATTTTATTTTATTATTTATTTATTTATTTATTTTTGCGGTACTGGGGATTGAACTCAGGACCTTGTGCTTGCCAGGCAGGCACTTATTCCACTGAGCTATATCCCCAGCCCAAAGTATGCCATTTTAAAGGAATAAAGTGGCCATTTGATATAAAAATCTATTCTATAATCCCAAAATCACTGTTATAGGCTGTCTGATTTTTCAGTTTTTTCTTGTTCGTTGCTTTCATCTGGTGACATTTGCCAAATCACAGAATTGTTATCACGTGTGTTTCCTGAGAAGCCCATTTTTATCTTTATAAAAGTCCTGGTGATTTCCTTAAAAGTATGTTTGCATGTGTAACTGGCGAGACAGAAATGATTTCTTCTGTGAGAGAGGGAAGACTTGTGGGTGTGCAAGAATTGGACAAAAGCAGGAAGTTGAAGACAGGAAGTTTGCATTTCATGCTTCATACATGGAACGCTGTGACCTAGAGCAAGGAGTTGCATTACAGCATTGGAAGTTATAGTTCATAGTTACAAATTAAGAGGCTGTCTACTCTGTAATGGACAGCACACCATGTGATACTAAACTATATATGTATACTCTGTATAATCTAGTTTAGTACTCACTGGTTCCCATAGCAGAAACTGACTAAAGTCCACTAAGTTTTCATTTATTTATCCAGACACTGGGAATAACAACAGTGACCTCATAGCATCATTGTGAAAAATTAATGATATGCTAGACATGCACATTAATATAGCACCTGTTCACACTTTCTAAATGTTGCTATTAGAAAAATAAATATTTCTAACTGTATGAAGCTCTCTAAATGAACTAAATGAACTTTTCTGGCAGATTTCCCAGACGTGGAGCTAACTAGGACGTTGTTCAAGAGGTAGACCCCCAGCTTGGGGAGTTCTAGAATGTGGTGTCTTGAAATTTCTTTTTATTGTTTGGAGCACATAATGATTACAGTTATCAGAGAGACTTGTACGTAGTGAAACGGCAGATAGATAAAGCAGAAGCAGGGAGATTATTTTCAAACGGGTCGGAGAAAAAGGTGTGGAGAGAGCGGGCAAGGGGAAGTGCGGGAGGGGCTGGGAAAAGGATTTAAATAGAGCTTTTGGAAATAGGAAGGGAGACGAGATTTGCAAGGAGTAGGGAGAGTGGGAAAGGGTAGGGGATGAGAAGGAAAACAAAGAGAAGATAGGGTGTGATGTGTTTTGCAGCCAATTATATTCATATCAGCATGAATCTGAGGTCCTGGTAGATGAGATGTACTGCCAGGATTTTCTCCTGCAAGTGCTGAACCCAGCTGCGAGAAATTTTCCATCTCTCCCCTTTGATAAGGCATCGAGAAACTGTTGTCTTTTATTATCCTGTTGACTGCCAGCAGTCTGCTATGGGCCTCATGGGGGCTCCTCAGTGGTGTGCTTCTGCCCCATGCTGTGTCTCTGGGTGCCATCCATAAACATTACCTGAATTTCACTGTTATATGACCTGTTGTTGTAGGTGACTCTCATCTGTCCTGTTCACTGCATTCAATCGGGGAAGGCTGTCCTTTTTATTTAGTGTACTTATGGTGAAAACCTTATTGAGAACCCATGACTTTCAATTTTGAGTGTGTGTAGGAATTTGATTTAAGCAGGTGTATCAGTTTTTTTCCTAGAGAAATAAATGTAACACAAGATGTACAAATATAGAAGAATTTAAAAGATTGGTTTACTATGGTCATGCATAGAGTCAGGTGAAGAAGTGTGCAGAGGGTGTCTGCACATTGGAAACCCAAGGATTCAGTTCCAGGTCCGGAGCTCACTGCAGTGTCCCACGAGGGTCAGTACCAGAAGAGCAATGTGTCTGCCCTGGAAGGCTGACACGTCTGCGATGGAAGACAGGAGCTGACATCCAAGATGAAGGCGAAGGCTGGAGCGCCTCAGAAGAAACAGAAACATTGTCTGTCCTCATTCCCTCATTACACCATCCAGGCTAAGAGCTCCCCTAGGGCGGGTCTTCCACACCCTAGAGTGCAGAATTACTGAGTTGATGTGTTTCTTAACTAAACTTCTCAAGTTGACACAATCAATCAACCATCACAGCAGGTTTCTAGGAATTAGAGAAAATGTATTGAATCCTCTAATTTAGTGGTTCTCAAAATGCAAGTTTTGATTTTCCTCAGATGTGTTCTTTGGCTTTGGTGAGTTCTCTACAGTTATTTTTAAATAAAAACATCTGCAAGATTAACAGAGGTATATTCTATATTTTTCCAATGGTCACCTTAGGTCTGAATCTCAAACCTGCTCTGGGTCTATGTAGAACCAGACTGAGGCCTAATGTGAGAGACTTTTGCTTTTCATGTTGGGAAGTAAGTGGGATGATTCTGGAGCAGTGGAAAGTCTGCCACTTTGTTTACGGGGAATTCTTTTTCCCTGTTAAAGAGACAAAAGCAATCTCTCTCTTTTGGATCAGGATTGGCAGTTGAGGGTATTTGAATTCTTAATGGCCTAATAGGAAAATAATAGAGGTGGACCTGATATGTAAAAATGCCAACACACCAAATGAAGCCAGGTAGATGTTATGGACAGGAGGTCTTTTTGCAGCAGATTGACTATTCCCAGTTGAAGAAAAAGTGAGCAGTGTTAAGACAACTTGACTTGTGTTTAAGTTAAGATTGATAAGAATAAGCTGGTATGGTTCTGCATGCCTGTAATCCCAGCACTTGGGAGGCTGAGGCAGGCAGATTGTTGCAAGTTCGAGACCAGTCTGGGCTACAAAGTGAGCCCGAGACCAGCCTGAACTGCATAGCAAGACCCTGTCTCAAAAAAAGACAAAAAAAAAAAAAAAAAAAGACTATAAAGTGTGCACTGAAAGTTGAAATTCTTTTCAATATCTGTAAAAATTATAAACTAATTTCAGATTTTATTTTCTCGCTAGACTGCAACAGTAACTGGATTGGGTTCACATTGTGTTCAGATTTCAATAATTCTTTAAAATTGTAATGTCTTTTGAAAAGATAATATAAATTGATAGTGCACATAGTTTTTTTTTTTTAACTGTTAGGATGTTATTTAAGTTTGAGAACCACTGCTTGTGCGGAAGATAGAAATAAACCAGCTCATTATGGGAACCTTCTCTCTAATTATATGATCTTAATGTAGCTTGGCCTTTGGAAATAGCTCTCTGTATGTCATATTTTCATTACATAGAATCATTTCTGTGTGATGAATTTAATTTCTTTCTTAAAGATTTCTCAATAATGGAAGAGTAAGAAGATGACTCACACGCTTTGGAGAAGGGATTTAGGGAATTAAACTCAGACATTTAGGAATAGAGCAGATATCAGATCTTGGACTAAGACCTGTTTCCTAACAACTGTAAGCTGAGAAGAAACCTTTGGAGACCTTCTTACCTCCTGAGCTAGCCAATGGTTGGAAGCCCCGACCTGGAGGTGATTTTACATCATAATATAATAGCTTGCTGATAGCAAAGTTTGAATTAGATCAGCTTGCAACTTATTCATAGCTTTCCTAGTAATAATTTTGTAAATTTTATTGTTATCTTATGTTTTACAGTTATTCCAGAGGTAATTTATATCTACTAGCATAATTTTAATGTAATTAATTGCATAGGAATCTTTGAACTCAAAGTGAGACCATTTGTAGCAGTTTTAAACAACTTATGACAAACTTTATGCTGTTTTACAGTGAATAAAATATGCTTATGTCTGTGAACATATACATATTTTTATGAGAAAAAACGTATTTTACTTTATGCTATGGTAGAATTTAAAAAGTTGTTGATGACTTTGTTGATTCAAGAAATTGAGAGTCTTAAGATGGTGGATACTTCTGAATTGGTTGAACTAAAACTTCTCTACGACTTAGTTTTAGAATCTTAATCTTGCCAGGGATCAAGCTTCTGAGCAAGAAGAGTTGCCAGCTGTGCCCTAACAAGTTACGTTTGTTGATAAACATTGCGGAGCTGAAATGCAAAGCTGTTACGTAATTTGGGCTCTAGCACCCTACGGAATTGAAAGGTTCCTCTGTGTTGTTCACGTTCCCAAATCATTTATTTTGCTTTTCCTCTATTCTCTTTTCTTCCCTCATCCTTTCTCCGCATTTTGGAGTCCACAAGTGTCACGTGCTATGAACTGTTGTGCATAACATGCCTTCTTTCCGTGGATGGTAAAAGGCTGATACAGGTACTTGAATATATCTATTGAGCATCTTTTCTGTGACATTTGTGTGCTGAAGAAACATTTGTGTGCAGAAGAAATCAGTCAAGTGAGGAATGTGTAGGTCACAGTTCTCATCTTCAAAGAACTAATGTGTCCTGGGAGAGACAGGTTCGTGGAGAGGTTCGCTGCGTGTGACACTGCGTGGCACCTCAGATTTCTGTCTGTTTTCGTGGGAGTGTCAAGGCTATTGCCACTTGCTGTGCCTTGGAAAACCTGGAGAGATAGCCGTGGATGTTGCATTTGACCTTGCCTCCCGGAATCAATAGGAACCTGACAAACAAGGTAGAATAAGACAAAATAAAAAAGGGAGGGGAATTTTATCCCAATAGAAGCCACAGCATATGCAAAGCATGGAGTTTTGAAAGTCTATGATATATCTGGAGAAGTCATTGTGGCACAATATTTTGCCCTTTTTTCACCCTATAAGAAAAATGTTGAGAAAAGGCGAGAATCAGCAATTTAGCCAGATGCTGCTGTGCACAACTGCGATCCTAGCATACAAGGAGGCTCAGGCAGGAGGAGAACAAGTTATAGCCCAGCCTGGGCAATTTAGGAATGTAGTTCAATGCAAAGGCCTTGGATTCAATTCACAGTAACAGGGCAGGGCATATAGCTCAGTGGTGTAAGCGTCTGCCTGGCAAGCACAAGTTCTGAGTTTGATCCCTAGTACCAAAAAAAAAAAAAAAAAAAAAAAAAACCAAAACAGAAAAACCTCTTCCAATTCACAGCAATACACACACACTCACAAAATCTTATTTTTAAAAAGCACACGTAGGAAATAATGTAAATTGAATAAAATCAAGTAAAGAGAAAGGTGACTGTGGCTACTATAACAGAGAGAAGAAAATGATGTTCTCATTTCAGTCCTGAGGAGAACTCCGGGCCTCACGCATGCTAGGCGCACTCTCAGACGTGGAGCCACACTCCCAGTGCCTCATCTTTTATTATTGATTGTGAGTAATAACTCAGACTTGCCGAGTACGTGCTACATGGAAAGGACTGTGCTAAACGCTTTGCTGTTATCTCATGTACTCTTCATTTTCTTTCACTACATGCACGCACTTAATAGGCAGAATCACTCTGTACACTTTGTGGAGAGCCAGCCAAGGACCAGGGAGATGAAGTGACCTGTGCAGGGCAGCGTAGTCATGTTTATTAATTGCTGATGCCGCGTTTGAACCCCGTCTGTCTCACCCCGGCATCCCCGGGGCTTGTCCACCACATAGGTTTTGCCTCTCGTCTGAGAGGTTTAATGAATCCGACTCTCTAAGTGCTAGAAGCAGAGTTCGGAGGGCCGCAGAGGTGCGATAGGGAGGCGAATCAGGACGGACAGAACAAACGCAAAGCAAGGTAAAGGAACAGACAGCAACAACAAAAGCGCAGCGTTCCCAGACAAACTCAGGGAGGCGTGGCCGAAGTGGTGATAAAATGATGTGCAGAGGCCCGAATAAAAGGCCCTTAAGGTCAGACAGGAATAGAAACGCCAGCATTTTACCCGATAGGCGCTCGGTGGGAAAACCCTTTGAAGTTGGGGTGACACTAAATCCCGTCTGCGATGACGCTCTTTGGAGGAGATGAAAGGGAAGTGTGTGCGGGTCCAGGTGTGGTGATGCTTTGGGCATTGCTTGTCTCTTTCTGTCCTCCTCTCAGCAGTTTTATTCAAAAATAATTATTCTGTCGTTCATGTCTTTGATCTCCTTGGTTATTCACTAGACCGTCTTCTATGTAGTTTCCCTTAGTAAATAATATACAGTATATTAATAAGAATATATTGCTTTGGCTGCACATCTGAGACTTGTAGCCTTTTGGAATGCTTTGAATAACTGTTCAGAGGACCATCCAAGACGGTGGGAGATGTCCAGGAATGAAGCAGTGGCAGTGGCTGGCCTTCCCTGGCCAGGAGAACAGAGAGGCACCCAGAGGATCTGAGACCTTACTTAGGACGCTGCCTCTACTCCTAGGAAGGTGGACTTCATTACATTTTCTCTTAGTTCAAAAGATATTTCCTCTAAGGTTACGCAGACCAAAGCCAAAAAGCTTATCAACTGGAGACCCAGTTTTTGACACTGACCCAAATAGATCCAAGGTGTGAACAAGGCCTTTGTAGGCAAGCTCTGCGCGATTTTAGAAGCTCAGAGCCAGCAGGATGTCATGACAGCAGGTGCTGCTGACGACGCCCCGCCCAGCCCCATCCCTTTATTGAACCTGATTCACAGTGTGTTGAATGAGGTGAGGACTAGAAGAAAGACAGAGTTTAGTCAGATATGGCAAATGAGCACTGGTTTTCCTAAAAGTGATCATGGAGAGAAATTGCAGGAGACCTTCAGGCATCTGCGAGGGAGCCACAGGGGCCAGTGGGGAAGAGTGAGAGAAGCATTCACGATGACAAACAAGAATCTTCTTGTGTAATCTTAGTTGCTACAGAGGTAGAGGCAGGGATGGCAAGTTCAAGGCCAGCCTGGGCAATTTAGGCAGACCCTGTCAATAAAAAGATACAGGGCTGATGATATAGCTCTGTGTGAAGGCTCTGGGTCAATCACTAGGGGAGAAGAGGGAGAGAAGAAGGGAAGGAGGGAGGGAGGGAGGGAGGGAGAGGCCATGTTTGAGTCACACGAAAAATACAGGAGCATAGCTTTGAGGCCATACAAAGTAAAAATATACACCTCGCTTTGTCTCAAACGTTATTAAAGATAAATTGCAACTTTCCTCATATTCCTGGTGGTCCAAACAGAGAGTTAAACAGGAAAATTCTCATGGTTTTTACTATTTATAGAGGAAACGGGCCCAGATGTCAGATGTTAAAATTACTTTTCATCACAGTTCCAATTGAAACAGAGCAGAGAGAGAACAGAAGTTGTTCATGGAGGAGGATGAACTAGCACAGGGCATTTATGATGCCCTTTTTTCCTGGAATTTCAGAAAAGAATCTTCAAAAGCTATTTTCCTCAGAGTATAAAAATAATATACTTGCAAAAATTCTAACAACTTTACATAAATGCTCATAAATGTTTTGCAGTTTCATAACAATTGCCTTCTCTACATACACCAAATCTTATTTTACCAGTCACTGACATTTTGGTTAAATTAAGAAATCAAATAAAAATATGCTATAGATAGTAGATTTACAACCACAAGTCTTCTATTAGTGTCAGTGTACTGAACCAGTGCAGAACAGATAAAGAGAACACACACTGGGAAGGGAGGGATTATTTTCATACTGCCTGTCACATTCTGGAATGAGATGTAATTAATTTCTTTCTTTCTTCAGTAAGTTTATTTTCTTCAAATCGGTTCCCTGTGTTAATTTTAAAGAACTAGTGCTGATTTTCCTATGAGAAGGAGCTCAAAATACAGCAATGGTTAAAAGAATGAGAAATTTTCAGATCTGAGAATTAAAGATACCAGCAGCAGAATGACAACAGTGAAGTGCTATGTATCACTGGGAAAATGTGTATTCATTACTGTTTAATATGATTAAGTGATCTCGCTTCAGGAAGAGTTCTTAGAAAATCTGCCTGGGCAAAGACCTTTCATTTATAATTCACATAGCAAGAGATATCATGAGGTTATAAAAGACAGCTTTGGCTTCATTCAGATCAAAATTTAGTTACTACTACTATTACGTTGTTCTTTGTAGTAAAATGTAAGAAAAGGCATACTTTATTGGTCTTAAAGCAATTTTCACATAGTCACTGGAAGATTTCAAAACCTTGAAGATTTAAGTGTTTTTCTTTGGAGCTATAATAGAAATTTGATAGTACAATTAACCAAGATTTGTGCAGACTTACTTCATCCCATCAAGCAGTCCTGGGGGATTATTTACATTTTGCATGGGAACAGGAATATTTTAAGAAATAGACAAAATAGTATACACCCTTTTATTGTGCGGTTTGACTCACCTTCATAAAAGTCAACATATGGAAATATCAATCAGTCCAGCAATTGCTTTTGCTGCGTGCTGCTGGATGGGTCGCCAGGGACTTCAGGCTGTGGGAGACGCTCACAGGAAATGAGACCAGATGTGCTATATAAGCCATTGATTTTTATCCCTGATGAGTTCAGGTAAAATTACCTCACTGAATTCACTCAAGCTATTGTTAAGCCATTTTAAAAAGGCCAGTCTCTCTGGGTTTCTTTGTTCAAAGATTCCATTCATGTGTACATGTAACGAGGTAAAAAACATGATCATCTTATAGCTGCCGGGGTCTTGATAAGAGCAACATCAAATTCCCAAACATGAATTTCATACATTGGAAGAAGTTATAAAATGTGCACCTGGTTGTTAGCATAAGGATTAATCTGCTAAGAAAGAGTCATGATAAATTTATTTCATTTTATCATAAAATCAGTGAGATGACGTGCTCACCAATGCTGTCAGCAAGAGACACATCCTGGGGTTAAATGGAGCAAATGGCTGTCTGTGAAAAGCTACTATGGCCTTACTGTTCATGGTGACAGAATGTGAGAAGCACTACCCCACAACATGGCACCTTGGTGTACAGACTATTGTAAAATGAAGAAAAAAGAGAAATCTCTAGAACCTAGGAAGGTCACTCTTTGACTTTCCACTTTTCTCTTCTGAGGCCATAATGAGAATTCTCTGATCTCCCTCGCCTTGGAGTAGGTTACAAACCCTTACTCCAGAGGGGTCTTCCCTTATACTCAAGGGTAAGCAAGAGACAGAACAAACAGGCCTTGCTCATGTCCCTCCAGGTTTTCAGTGTTAGGTTACACATCTGCCTGTCTGATCAGACTTCTACAAGACTGTCTACTTGTAGTCAAACGTAAACATAAAAATAGCCTTCTCTGGATCTGTGTGTTTTTATGTTTCAAGTTTCCCCTGTTTTGTAAAACTTTGGTCAAATAATTTGTCATGCTTTTCTTTTGCTAATCTATCTGTTCTTAAAGGAGAATCAGCCAGGAGTGGGTAAGGAAGTGATATTACTTCTCTATGGTAGGTTTTGAAATTTGCATTTTAAAAAATTATATAAATAATATATATCATTCACTTTCAAGATACATTTATAGGCAAATAAGGTTGACTATTAGTGTGAAATGTTTACCTTATCCAATTTTTTATACAATTTCAAATGAGTTTTTAATTTTCTCAGTACTTAAGAACTATCCTGGTTTCCCATCAATATGATCTTTTTGTGCCTATTTGTACATGCATGGAGCTCATGATTTGAAATCATACTATTAATTTTTATTTAGTTTTATAACATAGGTTTCTAGATAATTCTTGAGTTGGGAGACCTAAACATAATGCCTGATAAGAGATTTCACAGTGCAACCTGGCCTAGATAAAGAAGGTGCAATTTGTAATGAAATTGCCAATTCCTTCCAATAACTTTCCTATTGTCACATTCTACATTCTTTACAGAGTCCCAGCAGGCATTGTAAGCCCTCATGGTCTAACTACTAATATCTACAAAATATATGACTGTCAATTTTCCAGTAGTGATGAAGTCATGACTCAGCCACAAATCATTCACCCACTGAGAAGTTTCAAAATGAGTGATATTACATATGTCAAGTCTTAGGGTAAAGCACAAAGCTGAAAAGAAAGGACAGTGAAGCTACCCATCCCTTCGCATTTTAGCTTTCTAATTTTAAACTCCATTGGTACGAAGAATAAAAGGAAAAAAGTTCAAACTAACTGATGTGTATTCTAAAGTGTTCTAAGAAAATTTCCTTTCTGATTTTCAACTTTTTAAATCGAAAGAACATGATTCATCAGAGTAAACCATATAATTCCATTTACAGTCTGAAATAACAAGTGTGGAATAAAGGAAGTGAAATATTTGAAATGATGTTTTACTGATTTTATTAGTGAAATACTGGATTTCAGAATTAAAAAGCAATTTTCAGAATCTACTACTTAGGCCAGGGTTATAGCTCAGTGGCACAGTGCCTGCCTGGCAAGCACAAGGTTCTTTTTTTTTTTTTTTTTGGTATCGGGGATTGAACTCAGGACCTTGCACTTGCCAGGCAAGCGCTTATTCAACTGAGCTATATCCCCAGCCCCTAAGCACAAGGTTCTGAGTTAGACTTCTGGTACCAAAAAAAAAAAAAAAGAGAAAGAATCTACTACTTAGTATTTTATCCTAGATTGTACTTCTAGCCTCAGTGGCACCATGTTATAAACTCTAATAATTCTTCATTTAAGTTACTTTTCAAATACAACCTAAGAAACAGTTTCTTTGAGAGTAAGATTTTGGCCTTATGAAGCTGGTATTTTAAAGTTCTATATAAAAATAATCTGTAGGTTATACATTGTTTATATGTATTTTAGGATTGCTAATCCCTCATAAGTACATGAAATATATATAGAAAGTATGCAAAATATAACCAGTTATTCTCTAATGAAGGTTACGCTTACCGAAGTCAGCTTTGACTCTAAGATTGTAGCTGGTGTCACGTGCTGCCAGAGACATGACGCTGTAAGGGTTTTACCTGACCGAGTTGGAAGCTTCCTAGTCATTGTGCTTCTCCAAGAAAAGATAATGAAGACAAAAAGGAGATACCAGGGAATGGAAAGAAATAAGATCTGAAAATACTTTCACTCTAATACAGAAATACTTTTGGCAAAATCCTACTTTCTGGGTAATTGTTTCAATTTTCTACCTAAATTATAAAGAAATTTAACAAGTTGAGTTCAAATTAGTATTGTTTCCCTGTAAACCACTGGGATGAAGTGAAGGACTTCGGTCCAGTGAGCCCCAGAAACATCTCAGAACTGGAGCCTCTCCAGTGTCCTATCGTCTCTGATGCTCCATCCAAACTCTGAGTGCAGAAGGTTTCTCTGAAGTTCTCTTTTCTAAGGGAAGCTCCCATCCCAGGAGGAATGCAATTGCTTATCCCTGCTTTCCTATGAGTCTCATCAAATGCGAAGGAAGATTAAAAACCAGAGAAGCTGACCATCATCGCCATGCCCAGACAGCCCTCTCATCTGTGCTGCTGAGGGCAGCTCCAAGAAATGGCCCGCGAGTTTCTATCTGCCTGTGATAGTCTGTCCACAGCGCACGCCTGGCTCTGCCTTCCTGTAACTTGTCACCACCTTCAGCAGAGCCCAGAGGAATGTGGTCCTTGGCCATTGTCTGTCCTTCAGGCCCATTCATTTTGCCTAGAAATTATTTCCTATTCCTTTAAGCTTCCTACACTGCCAGTCTTCACCCTTATGAAGAGAGCTATGTGCGTTTCTGACTCTCACTGGCTCGGTGGATACTGATCTTCCTGTAAGACATGTTAATAAAGATGCACATATTTTCTCCTGTTAATCTATTGGCAGCTCATTCCAGAAACCCTTCAAAAGGGAAAGGGTAAATTTCCTCTTGCAGCTACTTAAGTCCAAAATGACATGAAATTCGTAATTTCTTCCCATTCCTCCCACTCTCAAAAATATGTCAATGATAAATTAAAAATGTTTATTTCCAGTTTATACTTACACTTTTTTATTTTATGAAAAAAGTAAAACAATTTCATACCAAAATATAGGAGAATAACAATAGTGAATACACTGTGCACCATCTTCAGAGTACCTGCAGTAGGACAGGAGTGATAAAGTCTCCAAATGATATTAGCATAAACCTTTCTTTTCAATGAACTAAGAGAAAGTAGTGCTGTAACAATCTTGTACTTTTCCTTTGGCCTTCCTTGATTTCCTCCTTCTCCCACCCTTGTTTCTGTTTCCTTTTGAGCAATTTCTTTTCATTTCACAATATCTATTGCACAATTAGGTCTTTATTTATTGTTTCTGTTTCTCACACCAGGGAGACAATATGATGTTTACACATGTGAGTCTGGTTGATTTCATCTATGGGTATGGTCTCAGGTTGCATCTATTTGTCTGCAAATGTTTCAAGTTTATCCTTTATGTCTGAGTAGTACTCCATTACGTAAAAATACATCTCTTTTATCTATTCCTTAGTGGATGGGCATTTGGGTTGTTTCCAGGATTTAGCTGTGACAAATTTCGCTACAATAAACATTAATGCACATATATCGCTGTGGTATGATGTTTTTAATTCTTCTGGGAAGATACCCAGAAAGGGAATAGCTGGGTTGAATGGGACCTCCAATCCTAGTTTACTTGTTTTCTTTTTTTGAAATAGGGTTTTGCTTGCATTTCAGGCTGGCTTTGAAATCACTTTGAAGCCCAGGCTGTCCTCAAACTTGCAGTGACTCTCTTGCCTGGATTACAGGCATGCACCACCACAACTGGCTCCTTAATCGTAGATTTTTTTTTTTTTCTTTCCTTTAGAAATCTCCACCCTGACTTCTGCAGTGGTTGCACCGGTCTACACTCCCACCAACAGTGGAGAAGGGTTCTTTTTTCCCCAAAGATGCTCAACATTTGTTATTGGTTGATTTCTTGATGATGGCCATTCTTTCTGGGCTGAGATGGTATCTCAGTGTTGTTTTAATTTTTATCTCTCAAATGATCAATGATACTGAATATTTTTTCATATATATATTTGCCATTTGTATTTCTTCATCTGAGAAGTGTGTATTCATCTCAGGTGCCCATTTTGGGATTGGGTCTTTGAATTTGGGGGGGTCTTCAATTTTTTATATGTTCTAGATAGAAACCATTTGTCTGAGAGACAACTGGCTAAATTTTTTCCCTGTGGGTTGTCTTTTCATTCTGTTGGTGATTTCTTTTGCTGTGCAAAACCTTTTTAATAAGATGAGATCCCAGCTATTAAATCTTTGTAGTCTTGCCTGTGTGATATGGGATTTTGTTCATAGTCTCTGCCTATATCAATGTCTTCAAGATTTCTACCTATTTTAATATTTAGGTCTTTGATCTATTTTAAGTTTAGTTTAGTACATGGTGATAGACATGGGTCTAGTTTTAGCCAACATATGGGAAGCCAGTTTTCCCAGCAGCATTTATTAATGAGGCTGTCTTTCTCCCAGTGAATGTGTTTGGCTTCTTTGTCAAAGACAACGTGACTGAGTGTGTTTGTAGTTGTGTCTGAATCTTCTAATCTGTTCCATTAATTCGTGGGTCTATTGTTTTGCCAGTAAAACGTTTTTATCATAGTAGCTTTATAGTATAATTTCAAGTCAGAGTTTATTAATACGTCCTGCCTTGCCTTTGTTGCCCAGAAATGTTTTTTCTATTCTAGGTCTCTTCTGTTTCCAAATGTATTTTAGGAATGTTTTCTCTAGTTTTGTGGGGTATGCTAACAGTATTTTGATTGAGATTGCATTAAATCTGCGTAACAATTTTGGGAGTATGGTCCTTTTTACCATGTTGGTTCTTTCCACCCAGAGCGAGGTATTTATGCTATGCAAAGGCAAATCCAGTTAGTTACTATTGTTTTCACATGTACAAAACAATCTAGTGGTTGTTTCCAACTGTATGGATAAAAAGTTAGTGTAATTTATCTGACAAATCATATAAAAATGCTTTTATGTATAGAGAATATTTACATTTGGTAATTGCTGACTTGTCTTCATATTAATGTTATCTTTTCCTTACATTTGTAGGTTGACAGATAGATAACTTGAGAGATAGAACAGACAAATAATTTCAATCTATCTTTTATTTTAGTGAAAAATATTTCAGTGGACTTTTCTATACATATCTGTTTCAATTTTTATGAAGCTTCTGATGAATACAAAAGAGGTACAGTGCCAGGGTTAGAAATAATTTAAATTTTTAATTTCAAGAGTATAACTTTTATTAAAACAAGGCCATGTAGGTGGTTAAGATGAGTTTTAAAATGTATTTTCACTGGTATGATTTGCAATATAATTTTAACTCTGTAAAAGGCTTTGAGATGAATTAAATAACTTTGCAATTTCCCATTTGAACAGGAAATAAAATTGGTTATGGTTGATCCCTTTCTGGAAAAATGAGTACATGAGTGTGTGTGTGTGTGTGTGTGTTTATTTATGTGTATTTTTGGGTGTTGATAGGTCTTTCTTCCTCTCTTTACACTCTTCTTGCTACCAGAACAGGAAAATTCACTTTCTTTATTAGAAGTAACCATTTCAGTCCTTCTGGCAGAGTGGTGGGTTAGGGTCATTTCATCTGTATTGGGAACACTATATATCATAAAAGGTGGATTTTTTTCTTCATATAGCCTAAACCATTGTTTGAAATTGAAAAGAAAATATAGCTATCAGAGTGCTATGTATTTTGCAACAAGAATGGAATTTTTTGGTCTTCATTAGTCTGTAATAATACACACATTTATGAATTGTGCTTATTTCAAAACCCGAAGTAGGTCTCCATTCTTATTCAATGTTAAAATGACTCACCCAACTAAGCTTTTAATTTTAGAGGCAGGCCACATTTGGCATAATAAAGGTATTTTTGAAGCTTAATTCTTTCCACATTATATAGTTGAAAGAGGAGGTTTAATTTAATAGTACTTTACTAGATTAAACGCAGGTTATTTGTCAATAAATCTGAGTATATTGAATTGTGCTCTGACTTCTCTACAAAAAGCTACTCAACTATCAACTGACAGAAGAAATGAATGAGTGGAACTTGGAGAAAATTATGGAAAATTAACAAAACAGAAAAAACCAAGAAATTCTTCAGTGAAAACATTAGTTAGTGGTAATGTAATGAAAACTGAAAAGGAGCAATGAAATCTGAGGACAATATGAAAACTTCCCCTCTTACTATGTACATTAATGAAATATACATGGTATGAATTGTTTTGATTTCATATTTTAGGCTTTCCTGTTACATACATTTCACTGGAGATACTTTGAATCATAAGTAATAATTGTTAGTATTTAGGAGGGGTCTGGTCACTTTTTTTTGTTTTTGTTTTTTTGTTTTTTGTTTTGTTTTTCTTTTGGTGGTACTGGGGATCAAACTCAGGACCCTGCACTTGCTGGGGATCAAACTCAGGACCCTGCACTTGCTAGGCAGAGAGGGGTCTGATTACGTCTAGTAGGACTGGACATCTAAATATTATCACTTATTTTTTGCTTTTACCTGTAGACTTTGCCACTACTGAGGCTGTGTGATGTGTAGGGTGCTGGGTATTGATGTGAACAGATGATCTCTTTACTTAATTGTTGCCTAGTGATGAGAAACTAAATCACAGTTGAGAAGGGAAACAAGAGTTTGAAGCAGCATCAAAGGTTTGGTGGAAAATGAAAAGGAGATGCTGCTCGTGAGAGCAGAGGTTAGACTGATCTTAAGTAGGAGAGAAAGGAGGAATAAAATGAGTCAAGTGGATGGCTCAGAACTAAAGTCACGAATGGATCCAAGGCCTAAATGGTGTGGAAGAAAGCCTGGCATCTGAAAGCAGAGGGTCAAGACAAAGCTCTCTGTAAGGCCCTAAGTAGTCCTAAATAGTTTTCATGCTAAGGTGGCCAATTGCCCTCCAAGGAGAGAATGCATGTGAAATGTGGCACCCCATTTAGTATCAAATATGGACCCCAGTTTTTCAAAAAAGTGAATGAAATTTAACATCATTTTTCAGGATTAAATATAATCTGTTCCATTATGTTAAGGTAATCAGTATAAATACTGAAACAGTATTTTTGAAGCACTACTATGAATGGGATACACAGGTATAGAGTATTGATTTTGCCTTAATGATTTGGAATTGCTTTATAAAACAAACTGAAGTGGATTTTGGCCTTTAAAATACAGTAGAAAGTAAAGCTTCAGTGGAGAGGAGTAGTGCGTTTGAGTGAGGGGAAGCAGACTACAGGGCCAGAGGGAGGAGCAGGAAGAGGAGAAAGAAGTGGGGGAGCAAAGCAAGAGGGAGGGAGGAGGAGGAAGCACACCTAACTGGTGGGGAAACCTGGGTGGTTGTTCAGCCCACGCCCAGTGCCCGAGCTGGAATAACTCAGTGTCTGCCTAGATGGACCTGGGAGGTTTAGTTTAATATCGGCTCTGGTGCCCTTCTCATTCCCAGAATTGAGGGAATTCAATCAGCATTGACCAAAATAAATTGAATGCAAACCGCTCTTACTGTTGGTTCCAGTACTTTCTCATTTTATGTCATGGGATTTTCATCTTGTGACTCCTTTGGGGCAACTTGGCTTGTGTTATTCCTCGGTCTCTGGCCTGTTGCCTCCTCTCCAAGTCCTGACTTTCTTGTGTATGAACTGTGTGCGTGTTGAACTTCTATCTCTCTTGCTTAGGTTTTAGACAGCTATGTTTCAGGCACTGATAACCACTGGATGTTGGCTTAACACTGAAAGTGCTTTGACAGGGGTACATATTGAAAACCATGAGACTTGTTGGATTATCTCCTGCTGGAATAGTTTACATGTTTTTAGCAATTGTGCATGATGAAGATAAGCATCAAAACAGGTAGTTTCCACATTAGAATTGCTCTTGATGAAAAACTGCTCCACAATAATTATAGCTGGAAAAAAGTCTTTCAGGATTTCACTATCCTAACAAATTAAAACTACTTATTTTTCCATTCTGTTTTAGTTTTTATCCATATGAATATGTCATTTTTGCTTGGTTATAACCATAGGAGTGATCCAAATTATTTTACCAGGTCTATTCCAAAGAGAGAACATAAAAGTTTTACTACCCAATACATAGAAACAAAAGTAACTTATCAAAGAGTGTGTTAATTATTGTGCTAGATGGGAGGTACCTCAGCCCAATCATTCCTATTTATTTTATTTTATTTTATTTTATTTTTTTTTAAATTTTATTTTAAAGACAAAAGAATGGAGACATCTGAACCAGAAAAGCCATAAACAATACAGAAAATACAAAGTTATACAGAATATAGTAGGGAATTAGAACTGGATGTTGTATTACATAGTTATCTTCACATTAGTTAACACAAAAACATTACAGGAAATACCAAATTATAGATAAGATAGTAGGGAATTTGCACTGGATGCTGTATAATATAAAGTTATCTTCATTTCTGC
>PVLD010028191.1:0-19740 GCA_004027595.1 Dinomys branickii
TGTTTTTTCTGTTGTTGAGAGGATTAATTGTCTGACTAAATTTGCATGTCTGTATATGGGTTCATATATTTACACTTCGAAGATATCAATGGATAAAGCAATAACCACTCTTGAGACCATGTCACCTTGTCTATAGATTAGTTGTGATTGTACTATTTTTATGCTAATTGGTGTCTGTTTGTTAATATGTTTTTGTACTCTTATTTTTTAAAAATAAAAATAAATAAATAAATAAATATATAATTTTATAGTATGAAAAATTTCAAATGTAGAAAGTACAGAGCCCCACACATCCATTACCTTGCTCTAACAATAAACTATTGATTGGTCTATCTTATTTTACCCATATTTCAACCCAGTTCTCACTGCTCACACTTGCCTAATTTTGAGGCAAATCCTAGATACCAATAACACGATGCATAAATATTTCGGTACTTATCTCTAAAAGGTAAAGACTCTGTTTTTGGTAAAATAACTACAATACCAAAATCATGCATTAACAATCAATAGTTATCTAGTAACTGTCTTCTTGTCTAGTAACTCTGTTGTCTAATAAATGTGGAACTGTTACTTAAAAATGGGAATAATAATGTAAACTCATGGTTTCTTTTTTGTTTTAGTTGGGATGAACTACAGTTTTTTTAGTTTAGAGTAACTTTAGACTTACATAGGTTGCCAAAGGCTATACAGAGTTCCTGTATCCCAAGTATTCGTCAGTCAACTTCCCCTAGTGATAATATCTTAGGTGACAGTCTTAGTTTGGTAGTCTTTTCTTGTTTTTCATGACACTGTTCTCTTTAAAGAATACTAGGTATTTTGTAGAATGTCCTTCAACTTTGGTTTGTCCCATGTTTTCCTCTTGTATAGGCTGTGGTTATGTTTTGTTTTGTTTTGGGGGGAGAATATTAGGTGAAATGCCCTTATCACATCTCATCACAGGATACAGGAAATCCGCATGACTTATCGCTGGTGATGCTATTTACCTTGGTCACTTGGTGAAGGTAGATCCACTAGTATCTCTACTCTAAATTAGTCATTTCCCTCCTTTCATACTTTGTTCTTTGAAACTGAGCCAGTACGCCTAGCCCACACTCAAACGAAGAGAGGGATGACACTGAGTACATAAAATTCCTCTCTAAGGGAACTTTGTTTCTTGCCTCCCATTTATTGTCTACTTTTTCTTTACATTAATATGGACTCATATTTATTTTATACTTTGGGTTACAATCAATCTTATTTTATTTTGTTGCTCAAACTGTTCTTGTTTTGGCCATTATGAATACATTCAGGTTGGTCCTCATGTCACCTGGACACCATTCATATTTCTGAATACTTCATGACTTTTGGATAGTCTTAGATGCTCAAAGTTTATATTCTATTTTCTGTCTCCGCCCTAGAATTGATAATCATTTCTCTAAAGAGGCTTGACTCTTTCTATTAGAGAAAGGCTTTTAGAGATACAGATCAGGGGAGGTGTGGTGCTCAATACTACTGAGGTGTCACTGCTTTAGGTCTTCAGGATGGACTGACCAGAAAATATGTGTGTATACGACCCACACAGGCACGCATATCCATAATTACCTCTGCATCTACCTATCTCTGTGTATATACACACAGTAAACTAAACATGAGGCCATACTGCCATCTCCAATTCTAATCCATATTAGATTAGAAATCTTGATTAGGATAGTCACAGTATTCATTCTAATCTTTTTTCTAAGTGTTTTTTGGTTTGTTTTTTGAGACATAGTCTCACTATGTAGATTAGGCTGGCCTCTAATTTAGGCTGATCCTCCTGCCTCAGTCTCCCAGAATGCCGGGATTATAGGTACGTGCCACCATACCTGGCTCTTTCACTCTTTTGTAACTTCTTTCTATGACACAATTTTAGCCTTCTGCATATTAATAAAATCAATAAACAAAGTAACCCAATACCATAAACAAAATTAAACAAGCAAATTTAGGGAAAATACTTGCAATTATAGGAAAAAGGTAAATACCCTTAAGAAAAGAAAGTCTTCCAAAATGGAAAAAAATCAAAACAAAACAAAACAAAACAAAACTAAAGAAAGTGATTAGATGAAAAAGAAATGAGGAAAAATACTTTAAACACACATAACCATACTGATGACAAAATAAACTAAACCAAAACATCATTTCAACCTATCAAAGTGCAAATATGATTACTCTCATGCACCATTTGCATAAAAATAAAATTGGTAAAACTTTACAGAAAGTAATATGTAACTTATGTAAAAAGTGTTTGAAATATATTGGTAGATAGGTTTCCAATAATGGTAGTCCAGGTTCTGTCTCCCTCTAAGGAAAACCAAAAAGTTGAACAAAAACTTCCTAAAAGCATCAAAATATTAAGCAAATTGTCAGAAATTATGGCTGAGATCTACGAAATCACAAAAAATGAGGCCCAAACCAGTCTCTTTTTGCCCTTCAGACATTTGCTTATACAGAAGACCTCTCTAAGGAAAACTAAGTCAGAAATCAGGGAATCTGATAAACTTTATTCTCTAGTGTTGAGCTGTGGCCTTAAAGAGCTGGGGGTAGAACAGCCCTTCACAGACTTGTAGCCTGGCTTTACCTCTAGGTGGTCCTGAAAACCTAAGCCTGAAATCTTGATTAAGATAGTCACAAACTGCTAGTGGTTGAAGATGCCTAGGGGAAACAAATAAAAATCCTCTCTCGAGAAAGAAAGTAGCATTTTTAAAAGGTGAAAGGTTTATATGATCTGAAGAGAAATCAAGAGTATAAGTAGAATTTTTGGGCTAGTAAGTTTCAAAATAATTTCTAGCATGAGGTCAAAATGAATGAGGCACAAGAAAGAATGAAAGCTCTTGACTGAGAACCAGCAAAAGTACCATACAATAAAAACAAAACCAAATGGAGTCATTCAATATGAGATTATTAAATAAGATAACTATGTTTCACACCATAAAAGCTGAGCTTGAATATTTTTATTTATTTTTTATTTTTTTTATTTTAAGCTTGAATATTTTTACAAGAAAATGAAAACAGTAAGTGATACAGCAGACTTAAAAAGGAAATAGAAAGTATAAAACTAAACAATAACGTAAGTGAAATTTAAATCTCAGAAGATAGATTAACAATAGATTTTAGACAGTACTGAAGAGAAAATTAGAGAACTAGAAGACAGGACAGAAGAAACAAAGGATGAAGCATGAAGAAAAGAAAAAAATAAGCAAAATACAGGAAAGTAGGTAGGAGACATAGAGAATACCACAAGATACACCTCTTGCTATATTTAATTGGGTCATAAAAATGATGCAGGAAAGGGAGAGAGCCAATATTTGAAGAGATAATGGTTGAGAATTTTCCATAAACATGAATATCAATACACACATTTAAGAAGTGTAAAGAACCTAAGGTGAGATTAAAATAGACATACACACATTATTTTAAGATACACCACAGAAAAGATGAGGAAAAAATTAAAAATCTAAGAAATAAACACAGATTGCCCTTAGAAATGACAGACTGCTAGCTGAAGTCTCAACATCAGTGGGAAGCTAGGAGATAGCAGAATGTCATCTAACAGAAAGAAAATGCCAATCTAGAATTCTCTACCCAGCAAATAATCTAAGACTCAAGGAAGTACAAGGAAATTCTGAAACTAATAAAAATACAAAGTTTGTACCCAGAAATCCTACACAAAGAAAATGAACCTATATAAAACCTTAGAGATGCTGAAAGAATAGAGTTTGTGTAATCTAAATGAATAAAAAATTCAGAATGATGTGGATACATGTAACATATATATAGTTTTATGCACACAAATATCATTTAAATTCATGAAAAAATAGCCCATAAGTTAAGGGAGGTATTACATGGAATTAGTGTATTTTATAATTCTTATACTGGTTAGGACAACAATGGCATCAATACTAGAATGTGATGAGTGAGGGAGCATACTGCAATTTCTAGGTTACAGACCAAGATAATAGAAAGGAGTACTTAAATCTCTGCATTAATAAAAGATGTAATAGTAAAAATATTCAATTGATTTAAGTAAATCAAATAAAGACAGGAAAAGAAAATATGCAATGGATGGTACAAAGAAAAAGCATATAAGAAGAACACAGGTGCAGATCAAAACATATAAAAATATAATTTCGTATAAGTGGACTGAAAGCTGCAAGTGAAAGACAAATATTAAGAGCCTGGAATTAAAAAAATTAACTATATGCCTTTACAAAAGAAATGTCTGAAACCTAAGGACACAATAAGGTTGAAATTAAAAAGGAAAAAAATATATGCAGAAATTAAATTGAAAATAAAAAGGAGACAACAATGGGTAGAAACTACTGAAATACAAAATACCACACAATAAGAAGGGTATAGAAAGATACAAGTTATTGTTGAAAAGCCTAATAAAATTGGTAAATGTCTAGCAAGGCTGAGAGGGAAAAAGAAAAGGTACAAATTTCTAGTTACCAAGAGTGAAAAGGAAGCCAAGACTACAGAACCTGAAGAAATATTATGAACTTTCTGCCAAAACCACTTAAAATTCAGATAAGATGCACTTATTCTTTGCAAAATACAATTTACTAAAAGTGACATAACTATGAATAGAATACTTGTCTTTTCCTATAAATATTTAAGGAATTGTGCCATAAATGAAGACTTTTCTCATAGGAAAATCTGGTCAAGGTGGATTTAGAGGCAAGTTGTACCAATATATAAAAGCAGAAAACAAACAACAATAACAAAACACAGAGAGCACCCCTCAAATTCATTTTATAAAGCTAGTGTAGTCTATGTGTGAAAACTTGATATGGGTAGTATAAGAAAATTGTAATACATTCTTCCCATAAATATAAATGTAAAAAGCCTAAGCTAAATCTAACAATATACAAAAAAGATTATAAAGATTATGTATCATTGTCAAGGTTGGTCAACCCAAGAATCAATGCAATTCAGTGCATTAACAGATGAAAGATGGATTCACCATCTAGTCATGCTTAGCAAACTCTATGATCAGATATGAATAAAGATAATTGCTACCCACTACTGTATTGTTCTAGATGCCTTATCCATTATAGTAAAGGCAAGAAAAAGAAATATAACGTAAAATAACGGAAAAGGAACAAACCAAATCCTCAGCACACACAGATATGATCATGTATGTAAAAAATCCAAATGATTCTAAAATTAATTATTGGCATCAATGAAGCCTTATGAACAGAAGGAATACAAAGTTAGTACAAGGAAGGAGGAAAGGAGAAAGAAAAGTGACAGAGACTGACCTACCCATAAAAGTGAATACTTAATAAGTCTAACAAAGCGAAAGTCCACGTAGGACTGTTGTTATCTAACATAGATATCAGATCTAAGAATGAATCTGACATATATGTACACAACCTCTAAAGAAAAATGTATAGATTTAATGAAAGAAATAAAGGTGTTAAATAAATGGGAAGACATATACTATAGTCATGAATTGAAAGTCAATACTGTACACATGTCAATTATTCTCAAATTGGTATACAGAATTTAATTATTGAAGTCCAGATCTCACTCTTTTGATGGAGACTGATAGCCTCATTATAAAACACACATAGCAAATTCAGAGAGAAATACATCTCTCACAACAATCCTGAAGAACAAGGTGCAAGGACTTGCTCTACAAATTACCAGAACTTATAAACCTGTAACCAGACAACAGCTCTTGACATAATGCCAAGCAAGTAGGTTAATGGACTAGAATTGAGCTGGAAATTATCATACACATACGGGTGCTTGATTTATGGTGACAGGGGAATTGTGTAGCAGTTTTTTCAGTAACTGTGCCAGGGCTATTGTACACCCATATAGAATGGAATGAAATTGGACTGTTAGCTCACAGTATCCCCCAAATCTATGCCGGATGAATGATAAAATATGGAAGAATATCTTCATGATCTTGGGGTTGGTAAATCGCTCTTAAACAAGCCACCATAACAGAAACGGTTGATAAATGAGACTATATTAAAATTGATAACTTGTTCTGATCTAAAATACCATTAGAAGAATGAAAAGATAGGACACACTAAGTGGCAATAGGGAAAAATAATCAGGAAAAAGCACTGTGAGATTCTAGTGTCACCAAGTCGCAAAAGTTAAAAATTCTGATAATGCCAAGTATTAGGAAGGATGTGTGGCACAGGTAACCTGCAATAAAAGGAATATGCTGTTAATGAGAACCAATATCACACTTAACCAAGGGCAGTCCCAAGAAAACTAGGACTTAGATCACCTTAGATAGTCATATACCGTTGGATGGTCACTTCATACATTTACTTTAGAAAACAGCTTGTTATTTTCTAGGAAAACTGAAGTTGTACATACTTAAAAATACCTATGAGTAAATGAATGTGTACTTAGGTGCATCAGGATACATGGACAAGACTATTTACAATAGCATTGTTCAAAAGAGCCAAATCTAGAAACCATCTAAATACCTACTAATGTTATGACAAATAAATAGTGCAAGTTTGTTCATTACAATACTGCATCACAATAAAAATAAAGGAACAATTGTGTAAAAGCAACCTGGATGAATGTCACAGGCCAAAAAAGAACATATACTATATGATACCATTTCAATAAAGATTTAAAAAACAGACAATATTGAATTATATCATAGAGGGATGCTTGTTTGGATGGTATAGATATAAAAGCATGGAAGTAAAATCTAGATTAGTTCTTTTTGACAGAGGTAGGGGCAGTAATCACAAACGAGGATTAAGGAGCTGACCAAGGAGCTGGCAGTTTTTAAATTTCTTTACTTGGGTTGTAGTAGTATGTTGGTTAATTTTGCAATGACTCCTTAAGCTTTATGTTTATGTGGATGCATTTTTCTAAATGTGATGCATTATATCAAAAAGGTTAAGGCTACACATATGTATATACTTTAATCCAGTTATTTTACTTCCAGGAAATCCATTTTGAAAAAACAAAAGTAATTAGTTCCAATAATATTAGCTATAACTATTTCTAATATAGCAAAACAATGATGTAAATGTGAACTATTAAGGCACATCCACACATTCAGACATCTTATTATAGTCATTAAATACTATACCCACAAAAATATTTAATGGTATAGTAAAACATTTAACATTATTAAGTGAAAGGAATCTGAAAACAAAAACTGCATATATCTCAATCAATGTAATTATGATAACAATAACTTGAAGAAAATGTTCAAAAATATTCACTGATTTACTTCTGTGAATGACATTATTTTTATCATTATAATTTCCATGGTATCGAATTTGTATACGGTAGGGCTGGGCACAACGGTGCATGCATGTAATCCCCGAACTCTGGAGGCTGAAACATGAAGATCACCACAGGTCTGAGGCCAATCAGGGCTACATGGTGAGTTCAAGACCAGCACCGACTATATAGTGAGGCCCTGTCTCAAAAAAAAAAAAAAATTCGTATGTATATTTTAAAGGTTGTGTTCATTAAAAACTGTTTTTATGCTTTCATTTTAAACATGTACACTTTTAAATAACAGAAAATTAAGCAACTTTTCATATTAAAAATATGGCCACCTAAATTAATGATACCATAATTACATTTAAAAGTGAAAAACAAAAGTCTGAAACTTATAATTATCCTTGTAAGCAGTTATATTTGGTTTGCAGATCTAGGAGTTTATCAACTGAAAATACATCTTCTATTTACCTCTCCTTTAGTGTGTACAGAAGAATGAGCATAGCCAGCGTAAACTATCTTGTGAATGGCTTGAAAGACCTGCTTCCAAGGTTGGCGCTTGATTGTCGGGCTATCTAGGAACTTGAATTTCAGGACATTCCTGTCTACTCTACTGAAAACAGTGGCTCCCTGTGCCTAATGTACTTGTGCAAACAATATGATTTATGCTGAACATCTGTTTTGTCTCTGAATGTTTGGAATTTGGTATGTGTCAGGCATAGGGCGCCTATGTAACCAGCTCCCAGTAAAAACTCTTAGCAGTGAATCCCTAACAAGCTTTTCTGGTTGGTCATGTGTCACATGTTGTCTCAACTCACTGCGGGGAGAGGATCCTTGGAAGCTTGTGCTGTTTTCCCCTGGACTACTATCCATGCACCTTCTTTTTGCTGATTCTGCCTTATATCCTTTTCCTGTTATAAATCATGGCTATGTGGATGAGTGTATACTGAGTCCTTTGGGTCCTCTTAGTGAATCATCGAACTCAGGGTGGTCCTGGGAACCCTTGACACATAGTTCTGAAAACTGATGTAGTGCATCAAGAGAAATATTTAGTTTGCTGACTAACAATTTGTGTTATCACACGTAAAAAGAAAAATCAAAATAGATCAGAGAAAGCTAGTTATAAAAAATGTGCAATCTTCAAAGAAATTAAAATGCTACAGTCCAGATTTTTATTGCTTGATAAGAGACCAAACATATTTTTCTCTAAGTGGAAAGTTTGCTGGTAATTACCAGTTCCACTTTATTACTATAAATGAATTCTAAAAATACATCTTTCCTCAAGCATAAGTATCAGACAAAAAAATTAAACAAAAGTAAGAAAAGAGGTCTCATCAGACCTGCATGTGTAAACATCCTATTGTCTCCCTAGTGTAAAAACCCTTTTGAAAGAGTAAAAAACCCCAAAAGGTGTAACAGACACTGTGAAAGGGAAGGAAATTGCTTAAAGGGAAGGAACGACTAGGATGAGGGAAAGGAGAAAAGAAAGGAAGAGGAAAAATACACATATGCATATACAAGGATATCTGGGGTAACTGTACTGCTGATGTCTATTGGTTAATGAAAGGAACAGCTAATACTTAATTCTTTTGACCAATTTGCATGCTTGTATCTGGTAATCTGAACAACTAATCTGAAGGCAACAATATGCAATACAACAACCATTGTTGAATTCCTACCATCTTGTTTAGTGAAGCTCTGTATCATTTCTAATGTTTTTTATTACTTTTTATTCTCTTTAATTGTTTGAGCTATCTTTTATTCTTTCATCTGGTAATCTAAGCAACTTCATTGAAGATAACAATATGTAATATAACAACCAGTATTAATTCTTATCTTGTTTTGAAATTCTGCATCATTTCTATGTTGTTTTGTTTTTGTCTTTGTTGTTATTTTTTCTCTCTAAAATAAGAATTAAATGAAGTCTCAATCTTATCTCCTTTGTGAGCTTTAAAAACACAAGCTGCTAATATTAGTTTAAAGGGTACAAACTATCATTTTCATGTCCAGTGTGTCTTACATATATATTTAATTACTGTAAAATTTTCCCTGTGGTATATATAATCATTCTATAATAAGGTAATTAAAATTCTTTAGCCAGCCAATTTAGGATTTACAGTGTAACTCAAGCACCAGACACTGCTAAAGACAAACTGAATGTGTTACTTAAAAATACACATTTAATTTTGGGGGGTAATATAATTCAACCCTGTCTTTAAAACTGAGCTTGTATTTTAAAAGGTTTCAGTAACATGCTGCAGACCAGTTCAAATTTAAGTGCAGTCCCAAAGCAATGGATATAGCCCTAATACATATAGATGTCTAACAAACTACTGTGTATGTTGGGGAAATGACAAAGTGATCTCTATTAGTCATGTCCAACCTGTGGCCCACCTTTGTCTTGGCCCTCTTTAAAAAAGTTACAATAAAAAATATAAAAATGAAGTTTTGTTACTTATATACATTAACTATGTTATATATTTTATATGTGGCCCAAGACAATTCCTCTTCACTCTAAGAAAATCAAAGCAAAGCAAAGCAAAACAAAAGACAAGCTGCAGGTTGGACATGGCTGCAAGTAGTGTTAGTCCTGCTTTAAAGGTCAATCAATGACTTGTCCCACCTGGACCCACATCTGTTGAACTAAATGTCTGGGCTGGGACCTGGTCACACATTTGTCTAACAAGCTCTACACAGGATTTTCTATTAATAAGCTTTGAAATCTACTGCTCTCATGTTTTGCAGTTCTAAATGTCTGGTTCTGTGAGTCTCTAAGTATGCTTTATACTTATAAACTATAATTAAGTGGCTATTCACTGTACTGAAAGGATCAGTTAATGATGAATTATTTGATCAATTTTGCATGTCTCTATTTGTTTTCCTGAGAAATCACTTTGAAGATATCAATATGTAATGCAACCATTGTTAATTTCCTACCACTTTGCCTGTAATTCAATATTGCTCCTTTGTTCTTATGCTATTTTGTAAATGGATGTCTGTTTGTTAATATGCTTTCCTTCTTTTATTTTTTAAAATAAATTAAAAAACATTAAGTGGATATTGACTAGCTCCAAGTAACACATAAGCAACATGGCTGGACCATATACTTTCATAACTTTAGGAAGAGAAAAACAGTGTTGGTTACACAGTCTGTGGCAAAGACAGATATGAATAGCACATTTAAGAAATTTGCTGATAATCTAAATATGTTGTTTCATCTAGTCTTTTTCTCTTGGTAAATGATAAAAATGTTTCTACGTAGCCAACAAACTGCAAAGTTAACTGGCCTAATCAATTTAATTGATTTTCCTTGTCTATTCTGTATTGGTGTCATATTAGAAAACTGTGAAAAGGATCCAAATAACTCATGAGCAATGAGTTCTTGAATACCAAGAGAGCACATCTATTGCCAGGAACTAATAATTCTGCTGTAGTTTAGTCTACAATGCAGCTATCTCTCATCTAGCCAGTAGGTGGAGTCACACACAAGTGTATTGGTGTTGCTCTTTGATCTACATGACTAAATCTTACAGTAATTGATTTTTTGGGGTTGTTGGTTTGAGGGCAAGAGATCAAGGATGCAAAAAACTGGGAAAGGACAATTACTGAGGTGAATTTATAAAACAATTATACAAAAGAATTCTTATATTTCAATTTTGTTTCTGGCCCTTTTGAGAAAGAACTAAGTCATTTTAAATATGAATTTATAAAACCCACTTCCAGACCTCTAGAGCCAATAAAACATTTTTAAATGTAGAAATTTGTCATTTAAAATTCATGTTCGATAAGGGAAAACTGAACATCAATTGAATATGACACAATATTAAGAAATTATTATTGATTTTGTTAGATATAATAGTATTATATAGTCATTTTTAGGTCCTGACCTATTGGAAATACAAACAGGCATATTTATAGATGCAATGATACTGCTGTAGAGCTCTCTGGGAGGGGCAAGAGGGAAGGATAGTTTGAAGAGGCATGCTAACATATTTTGTTGACTGTTGAAGTTCAGTGCCTTGTATAGCGGCATTCACTATACTGTTCTCTTTTCATTCATAATTTTCCCAAATCAAAGGCTACAAAATGAAAACAGGAAGTCATGGTCTAGTGAGTATTATTATTATGTTTTGTACTGCTGGGATTTGAGCCCAGGGCCTCTGCACTGAGTTATATCACCAGCTCTTTTTCAGTTTTCATTTTGAGATGTGGTCTTGCCAAGTTGCTGAGTTGTACGGGACAGGCTTGCAGTGGTGATTCTCCCACCTTAGACTCCAAGGGGGCTGGATTACAGGAGTGCACCACCATGCCTGGCTTCTAGTGATTTGGGTGAACATTAGAGCTAGGTCACTGGTACTTAAATATCCAACTTTAATGAGGTCTCATTTCTTTTTTAATTTTTATTAGTACATATTTGCAATATATTATGATTATATTCATCATGGGATCTTATTTTAATATATGGCCATTGAATTATTTTAATCAATTGGATCATACAAAGCTAGCTATAAAATGTCCTGTATGAACTGCCTCAACACTGAAGAACCATAACCTAGATTATATGACACCAAAGACTATCTTCTCTCTACTATACTTTCATCTAGGGATTTTTGGTACAAACAGGAAATGTGGCAAAGTTTAGGTGAATTAAAAAATGGTGCTATACTCATTACTTTATAGCATATTATTAAGTTTGCTTTTAGTATTCTAAAATAAAAATATGGACAGAAACAGACTTCTTGAATAGAAAATAAAATTAAACCAGAAAAGTCATTTTGAAAGAATTATATTACCTTAAATGAGAAGGGACTTCAGAGATCCTCTCTAGTCCCAAAGTCAAACTTTATCTTCTGCCCACTTAGAAGGATCCAGCTCTACTCAAAGCATCATTAGTGAGGAACTGCACAGTCTGTGAGATAGCTTGCTTCATTCATGGAGTAAGTCTCACCACGAGAGTCTTTCCTTACTTAAGAGTGATGTCTGCCACTTACTGATTCTAGTTACAGTCTGCAATGCTAACTGAATGAGCATATAATCTCATATATCATGAGCTTTCAAATAACCGAAGACATTGATTATTTTCTACCTTTGGCCTTCTGCTCTGGGGACTCTCAGAAGAATAAGAAAACCAATACATTTATGGGTAATAAAACCTACAGGCATTCAACACCTTTTCTGAGCCAGGTGTCTTCAATCTGGGGGTCAGATATGTTGTACCTAAGTCTTTCAATGGGACACATGAATTGAGACATTTTTAAGGTAATGATTTTTCATATTTTCATGTTCCATAATGTGGTCTGTCTGAAAACAGGTCTGTGATCTGCTCTTTTTTCTTTCCTATCTCCAGTCAGCCAACTCAACTGCTTCCCTATCCTGAAACGTCTGTCTAACTTCAAGAGACAGCTGGGGAATGCACAGCTCCTACGGGAGGGAGACACCCCTGGAAGCAAAGACTTTGAGAAAGAAAGAGGTGTCACCTTTTTTCATATAGACAACATGGTAAACCCTGACCTATTTCAGAATTTGAAATCAATAGTAAGGAGTGTCACTGGGTTGTCTATTAACACTTTAATTTTATTTGAAAAATGAAGCTAGACTTTTTCCTGACAGAAAGAGATTCTGACTTGGTTAAGTAACAGTGAAGACTATCACTGCCATGTAGGTCACATAACAGACATTCCTCACAAAGCGAATGAGATAAAAGTGCAGCTCTACAGTTATGAACGAAATATATTTGAGAATATTCAATATACTGCACACAATATTCTTACAATAAGTTTTCATAACATTAACTTAAAAAGATATGGGACAGGCATCTAAGATTTTCAAAATACTTGTAGTAGGTTTCCCATCAGAGTGTGAAGGCTATGACTCTATGACAGACTTCCCAGGCCTTCTTTCCCTCTGGCTATCTCCTGCCAACACTCTTGTGTCTGGCTTACCATGTGCACAGGGAGAAGGAACAGAGTACAGTGTGCAGTGGGGCTTTGTTCTGAATTTAGTACAGAGTACTTCAAACTAACGTAGCCTAATGTTCCACTGAAGGCACATAAGCTGCTGCAAATGACTAAGTAAGAGATTTACATCGTTTTTACACTGATCTTGCATGCACATATTGAAATGAAGGGTCTACATTAACTAGTCTTAAATTTCACCTTTGTTTCAGCTCCCTGACTACAAACTTGTAAGATATTTTTGAATTGTAATAGAGATAGCCAATTTCCTAGCTAGTTCTCTGTGGAGGGCAGTTTGTGAAATGTCTGCTAGAGACCGCTGCCTCTGGTATTCAGGCCCTGATGTGTGGCCGGGCCTACTGATTCATTTATAACTAACAGAATATGGCAGAAGTGATGGTGTGTGATTTCAGAGATTAGGTTATACGAGTGTGACACTCCCTGCTTGAAACCAACAACTACAGAAAACTGCTGGCCTTGATTCAGGGCCATCAGAGTGTGACACTTCCTACCCTTATGAAGCCAGTGGCCGGCCTTATTGCTCTACTGTTCTACTGTTCTACGGAGAGGCTCAAGTGACAAGAAACCAAAGGATGCCTCAGGGCAACAGCTCTTAAGAAACTGAGGCCCTCAGTGCAATAGCTTGAAGACTGCTACCAACCACGTGAGTGATCTTGAAAGCAGATCCACCCCACTGCCTTAAAATGACTTTGGCCTGGTTACCACCTTGTCTACCACCTTATGAGAAACCCATAGCCAGAAGACTTGGCTGAACTGGGCCCACATTCTTGATGCACACAGTGATACAATGTATTTGCATTTTTAAGCCCCTAAGTTTGGAATAATTTGTTATGAAGCAATAGACCGTGAATATACGTTCCAGTCCTGTTATTTTTTGAATATCTAGCAAATATACCCTCTTTTTTTCTTCCTAATCAAAGTTCCTGATTACTTTTCAGCAGAATAGGACCAAAGAAAAAACATCATGGGATGTTGCCTGTAAAACTGTACAAACTCTGGATAATCATCCAACCAGCTGTGGGCTATTTAGCTGTACTATCCTTAGCTTGTATTTTGCTATCTTACAAAATTTCGGTGAAAAATATGTCAAGTAGCTTGCTGAAATGAAGCTACACTGTGAGCTACAGGATTTTCCTCACATACCAACACAGTGATTATATCAAAAGGGCAAGTTATATGATTATCACTGTGGCCACACAGTCTCGCTATGTGGATGCCTCTACTCTCATTGCACTCGTATTCACTAAGACTCCTCTGGTCAGAACTGCGTATCTTGGGGCTTCCTGTCACTCTAAACTCTATTTCTTTTTGCAGCCTCTTCTCTGAAGGTAGCTGAATATGCTCACCTTTTGCTTCCATTATTATTATGAACCTTAAGATAGTATTTTTTCCTGTGAATGAAGGTCTTTCTAAACAGATGAATTTAAAACTACTGTTACAAGAAAAGTGTTAGCATTATTTAATACCAACATTGGTTAAAGCTTTACTGCTTAAAAAATGAAGTACACACTCACAATTCGAAAACCATGTAAAGCATTCCATCTGAGCTATATGTCTCCAATAACTCTACAATGTGTGGATGTTTCAGCATATGACAGATACTGGCTTCCCGCTTTAGATCTGCAAAACAAACATATAACATACTTCATTAGGTAGGAACAAAAGACAATTAGAGTGAATGATGAATGAATGGATGTGATCTATGGTAACATGAAGACTTCTCTAACTAAAGAGATGAAATCCCCCATTTAAACCAAGCTCAACTCTCTTCCTACCCTTTAAAATCTTTGACAATATAACTTTACTAGTTTTTGTCAGCTTAAATCTATATAAATCACCTCTCATTAGCACAAAAATTTTACATGTTTTAGTAAAAACTTTGCACTGAAGTAAGTACATAAATACTTTACTCAAACTCTCACACTTAAGTTTCAGCCTCCAAATTTACAACCCTTCTTGATCTGTTAATAAGTAACTCAATTTACTGTCATGAATTTTACTTGTTTTTCTTAATTTTCCCTATTAGATAAGACTGTATTGTCTATTCTTGAGATGGATATTCAGCATTTCCAGACATATCAAGGAAATTACATACATTAGGAAGCAAAAATAGTATGGCTGAGAAAGAAAAGGCACTCTTCTTACAGTCAAAGTCAGGTTATTGGGGCAGGTGGTGCTGGGGATGAAATCCAGGACCTTGGACATGCTAGGTAACTGATGTGTTGCTGAGCTATACCCACAACCCTGAAATTTACAGCATTTATAAAATGTTTTGGATAATTCAGGATTCTACCCACGTCACAGTATTATTCTGAAGAAAATTTTCAGATAATGTAGATAAAACTTCTATATCAGCGCTATAATTCTATTTGGAAAATAAATGGGATGTCACCATCATCATCACATTAGGACGGTCTGGGCAGGGCATCACGTGCCATGTTTGCATGGACTAAGATACTTAAAGGCTTCCAGTGCTAAAGTGCTGAGGATTTACCTGTTTGCTGATGAATAAAATCCAATGTGACATTTCTATATTTCAAAGTAGAAGGGAGAGAGTAAGGGAGAACCAAAGCTAAGGATGCACTGCACAACACAATCTCCTTTCTGATTTAGTAATTCAACTAATCTGGTCTTCAAGAGCAATGGATACGGATAGAACCTTAGAAGGCTTACTTTAGTCAAATAAGAAAAATACAGTAGTAAATTAGATAAAGGGGAACTATCAGAAAAGGAGGAATTAACACTATAGCATTAAGCAAGTGAAGGCAATAGAGGAGATAAAGTTATATATAGAAGGGGAAAGTTGTAACTTAAGAACAGGCCATTAGATTTAGTCAGAACAGGTTAAGAACATTGTGGGCTGGAAAAGTTCTGTGGAGAGGTCTGGGTCAAAGTCAGCGGCCAGGAGTCAATTATCTAATAATAAATTAAAATTTATCATGTCTCTCCCTGGGATAAGCCCTCAATACAATCACTATCACTTAATATCCTGACCACTCCACCAAGTAGGTACCTTTCAGATAAGGAAACAGATTTAGAAGTGGGTTCCCGATCATACAGCTATACAGAAGAGGGCCATGAAGCCTAATCTGCATGACTCCCAAGTTAGTAGTCTCCCCAGCACGCTACGCCACGGCTTTGGACATGAGCCTATCTGAAGAGCTTGACAGGAGAACAGCAATGGCAGGGTCAAAGAAGACTCTGCTTGTTTGTTTTCCCTATAGTTGTAGAGGAAACACTGTGTGAATGTTAGTGGTGGGGATGAAAAGCACATGAGATTTGGAGTCAGAAAAATTGGTGCTGGTCCTGCCTTTTCCCCTGCTGTTTACAGGCTGACTGTTAATTGCTCCAATTACCCTCCTTATTAGACAATGGAATGTGACCAAAATAGGTGATGTAGTACTGAGAGTCCATTAATTGGCTTCAAAGGGTAGTGGTAAGATTCAAAGGAGAAGTCAGATGTGAGAGGACAACGTGGAGCACAACACACGGGAAAGGAGCGTGAGCAGCCCCAGCGCGAGCTGCGCACTGTGTTCACCGCAGAGGAAGCTACCAGAAGCACAGGAACAACGCTGCTATGTCCAAAAGCAGTCGGGAAGGCCCTGCAGCAGAGGAGGGCATAAAGCAGCTATGGGGCTTGTACAGATAAGTCACTACCATGCGAAGGCTTTTAACAAGTGTGCTGGAGGGCCAGGTGAGCCAGACAACATCAATCAGATGCCTGCAGAGTTTTTCCTCTCCCTACAAGAATGTTCTGCCTCCTGATTTTATAAAAAGCTTAGGAGTTCTATCACTCATTTTTACATTTATCTCTATCTTCTGATTTTATTAGAAGTCATCCTTTCTTATTTTGTTTTCACTGTACTCCTTTTCTATTTGTCTCTGTTCTGATTGAAAGTGATTTTAACTCAGTGCTGTGACATTGTAGTCATGAAATAAACACATTTAGGGTTTGCTGCAGTGAAAACTGATTCCCTTCTTTCCAGTTGATTTGCTATATTGCTCCTTACATGGAAATACAGTGTGTTTCCATCCCTGCACATTTGCCACATGACGTTTGTTACACTGAAAGCTTGTAAGTAGAAATGGGTGCTCTAAATACCCCTCCACTTGAGCCACACATTTCAGCTTGGTAAACAGCTGAACAAACTCTTCGTCTAGTCTTATCACCTACCACTCTCTTTTTATTTTTTTAAACTTTTTTACTTTAAAAATAAAGGAAGAAAACATATTAACAAACAGACATCCATTTACAAAATAGTGTAAGAACAATACAAACAATACAGTTATAGACAAAGTTGTTCACCTAGCACTCTCTTGACAAGGCAAACTTGCTTGGGGCCCTGAATTCCAATGCTATAGTGATTTAACTCTCACTGGATCCGAGATTTCAGGGACTAAAATCAGAACACTGACTGGATAGTACCAAACAACATAAAAATATGCTTGAAATATTAGCGACAATGGTACAAAAAATGGCTTATATTTAAGATCACTGTGGTAATGTTTACTGTACTTCAATTATCAAATAGCTGACATAGAAGAACACAATTTTAAAAACACAATTTACATATGCATTCTACTTACAGATTCCAAGAATGTTAAACTAAAAGTGATTGCCCTTGAAATATGGATATGAATTTCATATATATTTTTGAGTGCTATATAGCACAGGGATATAGCAAATTGAAACTAGTATTTGCTACAAAACAACTCAAAATGCAGGGTAAAAAGGCATCTGAAGTAGATGATAACAATTTGATGTTAAGTTGTGATTACCTGACTGCTTACAGATATTAGCACAGAACATACCTTTAAGTGCCATGACCCACAGTGAGCATCTCTGTTCAAGTGCCACTTTGTTTACAGATTAGAAACCGGGGGGGGGTCTCTCTAATCTTTCTTTTTTACTTTATAGTATCTCAGGGAAATTTTTAAAAAGATTTTAAAATCATTTCTATGTTTAGAGGAATGTGTCTATATTTATTTAGTCAATTCATTTCCCTTTTAAAGTGGCACTAGTGATATAGAAAGTAATATTTCATTTCTATCTCAAATCAGAAACATTTAAATTAAATCAACCTGCTATACAGTATTAGAACTACTACCAATTTCTAAGAAATCTTGGCTGTCTAACGACTGTAAAGCAAATATGCTTCCAGAGTTTGTCAGACTGCTCCTCAAATAAGTGAAAGTTTAAAAATTCAGATCGTCTCAGACTGTTAATTTAAAAAATAATTTTCCTGGAGAATTTTTATTATTTACTTTACTACCATTTGTTTTTTGCTATACCAGCACTCTTCATATTAGCTTTTAAAAGCTGCATACTACTTACAGAGTATCATAGTTCTATAGCAAGCTTATTTGACCATGGGTCAAAACTAATTTGGATATTTTAAAATCTGATTGAAAAGAGGAAAAATTTCTGGCAGTCTTGGTGTTGGAGTAGCAGTCTCAACCTCAATATATGATCTGACAAGGCCTGAATTTAAGTTATTTTGCCATGAACCATTCAATGAGGACTTAGGTCAGCATCATCCAGTAGAAACATGATACAAGCCACATGAATAACATGAATAACTTTCAGTGCCCACATTAAAAAAGTGAAAATGAATAGGTGAATTTTTATTCTTTAAAATCTTTTATCCAATCGAATATATATATATATAAATTAGCATTCTTATTTCAACCTGTTTAAAATTATTAGAAATGTCATTTTTTGTACTTTTTAAGATCTAGTGTGTGTTTCATATTTAAAGCGTATCTTTTATTTGACCTAGTCACATTTTAAGTACTCAATAGCTACATATGGCTAGTGGCTACCAAAATAGAACAGTGCAGCTTGAGATAAAATAATTTGTTTTAATCTATATCTTTTCCTAATCATGAGTTCTTCTGCAATTCTTACCAGAGAGTTGTAATGTCATTCAAAAAATTCTAGACTCACAAGAAGGTTCTTAAAAATACTTCCACAGAAGTAAACTCTATAGCTTCTTCTTAATAAACCAAATCCATCATTTAATACTAAATCTGGAGTTTTTCACTATTGCTAATTTAAAACTTTGATTTGTTCTATAGTTTTTAATTTACTTCACTCAATTTACCAAAGAATAGTCAACATTCATTGAATTGAACAGTATCCCTATGTATGGTTCAAAATTTATTGGATGACTTTTTAGACTTTCTCACTAGACCATGTAGTGCAACATTTGGGAGTCTACTATGCAACATTTGCAATTTTGAAGTGTCTCTCTAAGTCCTCATTTAATGACTGCAGTTATACTGAGACATACATCTCCACTTTAAAAAGGAAGAAACTGGAGCCCAGGGTTTAGTGATATAAAGAAATTGCTGGAAACCATACAACTATTAAGTGGAAGAAGCAGGACAAATAGTGAAAGCCTACAGCTCTTCACATCATAGTGCAATGACCTCTGGGGCAATGTAGTTTGTATATGTCCCCAGATTCAAATGATAACACTGCGTGGCTGAGAAGCTATCAAGACTGTTACAGAACCAGTTTATTCCA
>PVLD010028192.1:0-19746 GCA_004027595.1 Dinomys branickii
AAAGACAAGAAAGAAAACAGGCATACATCAACAACAGCAACAACATCAACAACAGCAACAACAGAAAAAAAACACCACTTGTTGCTGCTTTACATATTGATATCTTCGAAGTGTGTGTTCAGGCTAACACATACAGATATACACTATTAATCTAATATCCTGTCATCGATTATTGCTTAGCATTAAGTGATATAATACAGTAGTGGAACCATGTTAGCCCTCCTGCACATATGTATATTCATATATATTCCTCTATACATACATACATTAACAAACTATATTTTGATCAGCATTTTCAGAAGGTGAAGCTGTACAATCATAAGTTCAAGCTTTGGGAGACCAGGTTTCAAAATAAGACTAGCTAACTAAATAGATAACTAACTAAATAAATAAATGGGGTAGGGATGTATTTCAGTATCAAGGCTCTAGGTTTAACTCCTAGTGCCAGAAAAACAATCTTTCCACATCCCGTTGTGGTAGTACACTTCTGTAATCCCAGAATTGGAAAGACTGAGGCAGAAGGTTTGCCACGAGATTGAGGCCAGCATGCACTACATAAGTAAGTTCAAGGCCAGCCTGCACTACATAGTGAGACCCTGTCTCAAAAACCAAACCAAACCAAACCAAACCAAACCAAACCAAACCAAACCAATCTTTCCACAAAGACAAGTGATCTAAATCTGAGCATTCAGTTCTGAGAAAAAACAAACAAGTTAAATAAACAAGTAAATAAATAAGCCAGCCTGTTTCTCAGCACACACATTAGTAATTCTGTAATTTTGCTACATTAGCAGACGTTACAGAGAACATAGCAAAACATCAGAACACCCGGCAATTGGGAGTACCTGAAATAGAGCTGTTGTCGATCAATATTAGCACCAGTAAACCTAGGATGCTTTGAAGTTAAGACTCTCAAGAGATAACAAAAACAAATACATAAACAAAACAGCATAGAAAACAATACAAATAATACAGAATTTCAAAACACGGTGATATGATATTAAAAATGGTTGTGTAAGACCCACTGTTAAATTCCTATCATATTGTATAGTGAAGTTCTGCATCATTTCCACTTTTTAAAAATTACTTGTTGCTGTCTTTGATCCATCTTACATTCTTACATCTGGTGGACTGAGCAACTTCACTGAAGATAACAGTATGTAATGTAGTCACCATTGTGAATTGCTATCATTTTGTTTTGAAGTCATGTATTGTTTTTGTTTCTTTTGTGTTTTTTTGTTTTGTCTTCATTGTTGTTTTGTTAGTTTTTTCTCTTTAAAAAATGAAAAGAAAAAGATGCTCAAAAAGTAAAACATCCAGAAAAATAATATACTTCTGTTGTTTATTTGTGCTGGTATGTTTTTAAATAACCATTTAGGCTAAGAACTGCAACTGTATCCCTAATTACCAAGATCAACTTCTAAGGAGAAACAGCAGGCTAGAGGAGTTACTTTGATCATTGCAATTAGAAAATGCCAAACTCAAAGGAGTTTGTGTGTATTTATGTATATTTCAAGTCATTGAAATAGCTCTAATAAAATACTGCCTATTTAAAAAAAACTTGCCGGTCTGCATTTAGCATTGGACCCTGCCTTCCATTTTCTTTCCACACTCCATTCTGTTTTTCTGCACTATCTCCAAATAAACATTCTGTAATCAAGGTGTTATGAAAAATTTGACATAGCAGGCCTAAGAGTTGTGAGAGAATATAATCATTTCTAAATTCTGACATGACAGAAACATCATTTATGCATCTTCCATTTGACCATTTAGTATCAGGTATGTATGTATAGTTCTTCACATATTTCCATAATTTATGGAAATTTCCACTGCTGCTCAGTGGTACCAACCGCAGCTACATAGTTTTCTACAAATATATTCAAGAAAGAACAGAAAGAACTGGTACCATGTATACAATTCCGTGGTAACGATGATGAAAGTAAGCTATTCTTCTCCAAGGAAAGATCATCTATGCTTGGTCCATCAATTAGCTGAAGACTTTGTATCAGCACAAAATACCTTTATCTGCTAGTTAGCATGCAAATAAGCACTAGGCCACTGGCCTAGGTTTTAAAAGAAATGACTTTAGCTTTAAAGGGCATGCTAGAGGCAAGCATATTTTAGTAAAAATTAAAATAATTCTCAAAGCATTGTTGATATTTGCTTTGTGATATTTCCCTTTTGACTCCTGTGGACTCACATTAAGTGTTGACTCTATTATCCATATTTAGCATTAAGGACAATAAAATGAAGTCTTTAAGTAATAGCAGTTATAAAGGAATGCAATGCTTTTGAGAAGGACCTGTGGAATTTCTATTAGGAAGTCTGTGAAACATTTATATGGGGTGCATACAGGTAGGGTTTTACACAATAGTAAGTCTTACAAAGATAGAACATCCCTGCAAAGCTTAATGAATTTGGAACTCCAAGTGGAGTTGATGCTCCAGTACCAACTCTGTACTTCTGAACTGGTGATCACCATTTTATGTTTAGAGTAGATTATGGTGTGTCAGATATTAATCCTAGGACCTCAGTAATTTTACTCAACCAGACCAGATTTCTCACTCAGCCTCTATTTCTAGTGTGGATGGGCAAGAATCTTTCCTCCACCTTGCTTCACAGGGGCCCAGGCTGAGGCAGGCTCTGTGGCTCTGGAGTACATCCTCTTCTGTGGTACAGAAAAGAGAGCAGCTGGAACGTTTCCACCATCTCTTGGAAACGAGAGTAGTTAGATTTTCTCTGAGCTCTTTGGCCTTGGTGTTCATCTGACTCTACCTCAGGAGAAGGGATGGAGAGCTAGGATGGATCACACGGAGAACATCATCAGAGAGCTGTGAGAGATTTTACCAGACCTTTATGTCCTGCTTTAGTACATCAAACTCTACTCAAGTTTGAGATCATCACAATGCCTTTTTCAGAAGAAAAAAATAAGAGAAACATGTAGACACATTCAGAAGAGTGATACAACAAAAATGCGGGTAGGAGTACGGTTCACTAACTATTTTCATACGATATTCAAAATATCATCTCTATTGACTCCCACCAAAGTACTTCTGCATCTAAATCTTCAATTGTTTTTTAGATTATTTCTCAGTCTTATTTTATTTTGTATTTTCTTTACCTAAGGAGCCTTTCTAGATATTGGCTGAAGTAAATGGCGCCCTCATGAAAGAGCAATACTAGGGATATATTTTGATCTCTGTGTATGTAGTTTGTATACCTGAGGTTTATCCACGAAAACTGTAACATTACTTTATCTCCTTAAAAAAAATTTTCCTTCTGTTGGAGACAATATCATGCTTCTCTTTGAAAATTACAATCTATAATTAGCTGAATGAAAAGTGTAAAATTGACATGTAGTCTATGTAGCAGATGTACGCACTTTGGATATCACTATATATATATATATATATGTGTGTGTGTGTATATATATATATATATATATATATATATATATATACATAATTTTATTATCCCTACCTGTTTTCCCTATTGCTTTTCAAGTACCAAGAAGGTAGTAGGGGCTAGGGGTCAAAATAAGCTTTGGAGTGAAACAGCATACTTTCAAATCCTACAACTTATTTTTTATAAATCTTCCTGTTTTGGGAGATATCTGATATTGGATAAGTAATTGAGACCCTGAAGGCCTCAGAGTTTTTCTTTTTAAAAATGAATGAACAAGTGTTTGTAGAACCTATTTTATAAGATGTGCTTATTTTTCCATGCTGCTCAGAACACAGTTTGTTGTAACTACTCTGATTATTAGTTTTTGGGCCTATATCATACTGATAAATTCCTGCATATTTTAGTGAAAGGAAAGGAGTACAAGCAAAAGCTTCTCTGACACATGCTCATCCTTGTGCCATCTTTGGCCTTATTCCTAATTCTCTGGCAGTTATTGCTGCCTTCTGGGCATTTAGATTCCAGGTGACTCAGAGCTGTAAATATTAGGTTGTAACAAGGAACCAGGACAATCCCTTTAGTTTGGGAAGGGCCTAAGTATCTATGAAAGGTCAAATATCTTTTCTTACAGTTGGCACATAGTCCCTTAGAGTTGGGACATGTGCAGATTTGGATGAAACAGTGCCTCACCACCTCACAAGTAACAGCTGAGAGAGATATAAATTATGAGCTCTGATTTGGTTTCCCTAAATTTGTCCCTAGGACCTCTGAGGAAGAGTAGAAAAACTTCTTTCTTTTTTTTTTAAAGAATGTAGTAAGTCCTTTTTTTAAATTTTAAATAAAATAGTACAAAAATAAAAAGAACAAAAGCGAAATAGAAACAACAGAAAACAAGGGCATTAGAAATGATACAGGGTTTCAAACCAAATGATAGGGATTAACAGTAGTTGTTGTATTATATATTGTTACCTTCAATGATGTTGCTCAGATTACTAGATGTAAGAATAGAAGATTGATCAAATCATTAAAAAGAATAAGAAAATAATAATTTAAAAGAACATTAGAGACAATACATAGCGGCACTAGGCAGGATTGTAGGAATTCATCATTGGTTATTATATTGCAAATTGTTGTCATCACATAAATTGCTCAGATTACCAGATACAAGCATGCAAAATTGGTCAAAATAGTAGGAAAAAAACCCTTTTAAACATGAATTATTCACAACAAATCATCAGAAACCAAGAGTACAGTTATACAGTTATAACATCCATATACATATGTACAAAATTTGCCTCAGTACTTTTTCTTCTTTCATCCCAGTTGCTCCTTCCCTTGAGCAGTTTCTTTACCTTTCTCATTATCTATTACACATTTTGGGTTGTATTTACTCTTTCATGTTCTTACATCAGGGAGACAATGCGATGCTTACACATATGAGTCCAATTTATTTCACTTATGATTATGGTCTCTGGTTGCATCCATTCACCTATAAAAGCCTCGAGAGTATCTTTTTTATAGCTGAGTAATACTCCAGTGTATAGAAATACCACATCTTTTTGATCCATTCCTAATTTGGTGGGCATTTGTGTTGTTTGGAAGACTTAGCTATGACAAATTGTACTACTATAAACATGGGTGCACATATATCACTGTGGTAAGATGATTGTAATTCTTCTGGAAATTCACCCAGAAAGGGACCAGCCGGATTAAGTGGCAATTCCAATCCTAGTTTTGTGAGGAGTCTTCAGACTGATTTCCACAGTGGTTTCACCAATCGACACTCCCACCAGCAGTGGAGAAGGGTTCCTTTTTCCCCACAGCCTCTACAGCATTTGTCATTGCTTGATTTCTTATTGATAGCCATTCACTGTGGGCTGAGATGAAATCTCAGTGTTGTTTTAATTTGCATTTCTTGAATGACTAATGATGTTGAACATGTTTTTATATATTTGTTCGACATCACTGTTTCTTCATCTGAAAGGTGTGTGTTCACCTCAGATGCCCATTTTTAGTTAGGTCTTTGAATTTTCAGGGCCTGATTATTTTTCATTCTTTATATGTTCTAGATAGGAGTGCTTTGTCTGAGGGGCAGTTGAATAAAATCTTTTGTCATTTTGTGGGTTTTCTCTTCGCTCTGTTGGTGATTTCTTTTAATGTGCAGAAACTTTTCAGTAAGATGAGATCCCAGTTGTTGATTCTTTGAAGTATTTCCCGTGCAGTTTGCTTTTTTTTTTGTTCATGAGCTCTCTGCCTACTCCTATGTCTTTGAGAATTTTACCTAATTTATCTTCCAGTAGATTTAGTGTTTCTGTTTTGATATTTACATCTTTGATCCATTTTGACTTTAGTTTAATGCATGATAATAGAAATGGGCCTAGTTTTAGTCTTTAGCATGTGGAAAGCAAGTCTTTCCAGCATCATTTGTTAAAGAGGCTATCTTTCTTCAGTGAACATGTTTGGCCCCTTTGTCAAAAATAAGGTGGCAGAGTGTATTATTAGCTGTGTCTACATCTTCTAACCTGTTCCACTGATCTTCAGGTCTGCTTTTTTTGCCAGTACCATGCTGCTTTTAATCACAGAAGCTTTGTAGTATAATTTCAAGTCAGAGATTGTGATGCCTCCTATCTTTCCTTTGTTTCCCAGGATTGCTTTTTCTATTGTAAGCCTCTTCTGGTTCCAGATGAATTTTAGGAATGTCTTCTCTAGATCTGTGAAGTATACTCGTGGAATTTTAATGGGGTTTGCATTGAATCTGTACAACAATTTTGGGAATATGGCCATTTTCACAATGGTGGTTCTTCCTATCCACGAACAAGGAATATCTTTCCATTTTCTGAAATCTTCTTTAATCTCTTTTTTCAGTGTACTGTAATTTTCACTGTATAGATCTTTTACTTCTTTTGTTAGATTGATTCCAAAGTATTTCATTTTTTCAGATGCTATTATAAAAGTTGTAGTTTCACTGATTTCTGTCTCAGTCTGATTGTCATTTGTGTACAGGAATGCTATTGATTTTTGAGTGTTGACTTTGTATCCAACTATGCTATTGAATTTAGTTATTAAATCTATGAGCCTTTTAGTGGAGTTTTTGGGGTCTTCTATGTAGAGTATTAGTCATCCGTGAATAATGATAATTTCACTTCTTTTCCTATTCTTATTCCTCTTATTTCTTTCTCTTGTCTAATTGCTCTGGCTAATATTTCCAAATCTGTATTGAATAGAAGTGGTGAAAGTGGACATCCTTGTCTTGTTCCTGAATTTAAAGGGAAAGCTTTCAATTTTTGTCCATTTGGTATGATGCTGCAGTTGGTTTGTCATAGATGGCTTTCATCAGATTGAGGTAAAGTCCATCTATGCCAATTTTCTATAGGCTTTTTATCATGCATATGTGTTGGATTTTATCAAAAGCTTTTTCTGCATCAACTGAGATGATCATATGATTTTTGTCTTTAGCTCTATTGATGTTGATTTGTGTATATTGAACCAACCCTGCATTCCTGGGATGAATCCCACTTGGTCATGGTGTATAATCTTCCTAATGATTTGTTGCATTCTGTTTGCTAGTATTTTATTGAAAATTCTTACATCTATGTTCATTAGGGATATTGGCCTGTAGTTCTCTTTTTTGATTGGGTATTTCTCTGGTTTTGGTATCAAGATAATACTTCCATCCAGGAATGATTTGGGGAGAATTCTTTGCTTTTCAATTTCCTTGAAGAGTCTGAGAAGTATTGGCATTAAATCTTCCCTGAATTTCTTGTAGAATTCAACTGTAAAGTCATGAGGACCTGGGCTTTTCTTCACTGGCAAGTTCTTTTTACATTTTTAATTTCACTTGCTGATATAGGGTTAATTCAGGATTTTTATATCTTCTTCATTCAGCTTTGGCAATTCATATGTATCAAGAAATCTGTCCATTTCCTCAGTATTTTCCATCCTGTGAGAGTAAAGATTTTCAAAGTAGGTACTGATGATCTTCTGAATTTCTACAGGATCTGTAGTGATTTCATCTCTTTCATTCCTTAATGCATGTATTTCAGTTTTTCTTTCCTTTGTTTAATAAGATTGGCTAGGGGTTTATCAACTTTATTTATTTTTTCAAAGAACAAACTCTTTGATTCATTAATTCTTTGTATTGCTTTTTAGTCTCCATTGCATTAATTTCTGCCCTGAGCTTTATAATTCCATGTCTTCTCTGGGCTTTTGATTTGATTTGTTCTTCTTTCTCTAGAAGCTTGATGTACAGCATAAGATTGTTGATTTCTGCTCTTTCTGTTTTCCTGAGGTAGGAATTCACTGCTATAAATTTCCCTCTGAGGACTGCTTTCATTGCATCCCACAGGTTCCTGTAAGTTGTGTCTACATTTTCATTTGAGTGTACATAGTGTTTAATTTCTTCCTTGATTTCATCTGTGACCCATTGATTGTTCAGGAGGGTGCTGTTTAATTTCCATGTGTTTATGAAATTCTTGCAATTTCCTTTGCCATTAATTTCCAATTTCATTGCACTATGGTCCAATAGTATGCATGAGATAATTTCAACTCCTTTGCATTTCCCTAAGCATGTTCTATGGTCTAGCATATGGTCAATTTTAGAGAATGTCCCATGTGCAGCTGAGAAGAATGTGTATTCTGATGTTGTTGGGTGGGACACTCTGTACAAGTATACTAAGTCCATTTGTTCACATGTTTGGTTTAGTTCTAATATTTCTTTGCTAATTTTTTGTCTAGTTGATCTATCTCTTTGTGATAATGGGGTATTGAAGTCTCCTGTTATGATTGTGTAGCTGCTTATTTCACTTTTCATGTCTGTTAAATTTTGTCTTATATACTGGGATGCTCCTGTGTTTAGCGCATAAATGTTTGTGATTGTTAATTCTTACTCTTGAAGTTTTCTGCTCACGAGTACATAGTGACCTTTTTCATCCCTTTTAATTGTTCTTGGTTTGAAGTTCCTACTGTCTACAAACACAATAGCAACATCCACTTTTTTGGGGGTACCTGTTGTATGGAGTATTGTTTTCCATCCTTTAATTTTCAGTCTATTAGTTTCCTTTCGAGTTAAATGTGTTTGCTGTATACAGCATATTGTTGGATTTTGTTTCTTGATCCAATCTGCCAGTCTACTTCTTTTGGTTGGTGAATTGAGTCCATTTACATTGAGTATTATAAGTGATATGTGTTGGCTTATCTTTGTTATGCTTTTTTTTTCTTGCTGGTGGTTTCTCTTGTTTTATTCTGTTGAATTGCTTGCTCTGCTTGGTGTTTCCTTTCTGTTGTTGTTCTTAATGTTGTGGTCTTTTTTGTCTCTTTCTGGAATATCTTTAGTAGGGTTGGTTTGGCACTCATGAAGTTCTTCAGTGGATATTTATCATGGAAATATTTTATTTCTCCATTAATTTTGAAGGATAGTTTTGTAGGATATGTCAATCTGGGTTGGAAGTTGTTTTCTTTCAGGATCTGCAATATTTTACTCCAAGTCCTACTTGACTTAATGGTTTATGCTGAGAAATATGCTGTGATTTCCTTTACAGGTGATCTGTTTCTTTTCTCTCACAGCTTTTGATAATCTGTTCTTTTGTTGAATTTCTGAGGACTTGATCATTATATTTCTGTATGTAGATTTATTTTGGTTATGGGTAGTTGGAGTTCTTCACTTACAGAGATGTCCAATTCTTTTTCCATGCATTATGGTTGATACATTGTGGTCAACTTGGAGAGTCTAGAGGTTTGGCTGAATGACTCAGCAGGAAGCCAGGGTGCTTACTTTGTATACATCCTGAGCCTGTGTAAGAGGACCACATTGAGTGCTACGGGCCCCTGGGTGGTGATAGCCTGTCTACAATGTAAGGGAGGGAAAGAGGCTGCTTGTCACCATTCCTCACTTTTGCTGGTTATTTTTACTGTTTGCCCTCTGCCATATGCCATTCTGCCTCAGAATCAGCCAAGTATGGACTGAACTATCCACAAAATGTAAGCTAAATAAACCTTTCCTTCCTTCATTTTGGGCATTGGGTATTTTATCTCAGCAAAGAGAGAAAAGTAGTGAAGACACCATGCTTGGGAAATTTTCTGCTATTACTTCCAGAAATATTTTTTTAAATAACATTTGTGCTGACACCTAGTGTTTCATTGATACCTATCAATCTTACATTGTTTTTCTTTGCTTCGTCTTGTAGCTGTTAAATTATTATTTCTTGGTTTCTTGCTATTTTTAAAAAATACTTCCTTTCACAGTCATTCACAGTAATGCAGTCTTCAAGGTCTGAAAGTTTATCTTCAGCTTCATTCAAGTAGTTTTGCCAGCTTTTGATGGAAGTTTTAATTTCCTGGATATCTGCTTGAATCTGCTGTATGTATTCCTGTTGTTTCTTATACTGTTCATTGAAGATTTCCATTAATTTACTATGCTCCTTTATGTTTTTCTGTGTCTTCTTTAGATGTGCTAAGCAATTCTTTCATTATTGTTGTCATTTCTTTTTTTTAACCTCAAACATTATTTCAGATCTGATGTCCTCTGTGGCCTGATGGAGTTGTTTCCTTACTTAGCTGCTATTATTTCAGAAATTTCAAGTGTATGACTTCTAGGCTTCTCTGTGTTGATATTTCCTGGACTTATTCTGGGAGGTGCAAAGATCTGAGATTGCATTCTGCTCCTCCATTTTGTGATTTTCAGAGATGTAGAGGTTCTCTGGAGCTCAGCCTCACTCCCAGGGTTCTGTTGTAGTAAGGGGGCAAGGATTCAGAGGTCTCTCATGCTTGGTGTGACACCCTCAATAGTGTATGTGTGTGGGAGCAGGGTGTGATCCCCAATGATACCACAGTTTTCTATGACTCAGCTTGGTTCCCACTGAAGGGTTCCCCAAGCTGTCCAGGTTTCAGCCCTGTCTCCACTGGGGTATAGTAGTGGGTTGGTGGTTTTCACTGTGTCTCCCCACACTGCCACTACCCCTCCTGGTTCCCACACCAGTAGAGGGGTAAGTGAACAGTCACTGAATCCCCTGAAGCTGTCTGAGTTTCAGCTTAGCTCCCTGAGGGTGTGGGGTGGGGGCAGGAAGGCGCACCCAAGGCCTTTCAGGTTGTCTGGGGCTCCCCTTGGCTTCCAAGTTGGTGGGACAGAGGTGAGGCTGGCTTACTTGAATTCCTGAATCTGTCCGAGGTGCAGCTCTGCTCTGATGGGGGTAGGGGGAAGGAGGGGGAGTAGCTGGGAGTGGACCCAGGCCCCTAAATCTGTCCAGGTCTCTGCCTGGTTCCAAGCTGGTGTGTGGGGGGTGGCGGCAGCTTACCAGAGTTCCCACCACTGTCTGAGGCGCAGCTCTGCTCTGACTGGGGGAGGGGGAGGAAGAGAGGGGTGGGGAATGGACCACAGGTCCCTGAAGCTTCTAATTGGGTTTGGAGTTCAAAATTCTGAATGCATATTTTAGAAGCCTTGTTCAGTAACTAGCGAAATTTAAACAAGTCACTTAATCTCACTGAATTTTCATTTCTTTATTTATAAAACAAATATTAGTAATATCCATCTCATTGGACCATTCTATTGGATTCAAAGAAGTTGGTATTGCTACATTGATTACAATGTTTCATAGAGACGCTTAATGTAAATTTAAATCCTTATTATCTCTTCCTCTTCTCACTCATTTTATTCTGTGGATTTTTCAAGTTATTTTAGAGAAACATACATAATTTTTCAATTTCTTATGTTTCCTATCTATTTCTGAGATCTTAAAAATAAGCAAATGAGCCAGGTATGTCAGTGCACGCCTGTAATCCCAGCACTTGGGGGCTGAGGCATGGGGATTGTTGTGAGCTTGAGACCTGCCTGGGCTACAAGTGAGCTCAAGCCCAGCCTAAACTCACAGCAAGGCCCTGCCTCAAAAAGACAAAAAAAAAAAAAAAAAAAAAAAAAAAAAAAAAAAAAAAAAAAAAAAAAAAAAAAAAAGAAAGAAAAAGAAAAGAAATGAGTCTTTTATTTTCTCCCTAATATCTGCCAAATATCTCCAACAATAGATGGTATGAAGGGCCAGAAATTCACATTTTTATGTCTCTGTCCTATTCTTCTTAGCTTATGGAGTGAAAATATCCATACTTCAGACTCATTTATTTGTAGATAAGGTGTTAGGGAATACAAACTGAGGATTTTTAAAGATATCACAGGGCATCTGTGATTCTGTTTTGGATGGATACTGAGGTCATAAAATTCTAGGAGCTCATATATACAAGGTAGAATGAGAAATCTGTCCAGTAAAGGGCAAGAGTGTCATGTGCAGATCATTTACCTGGTAAGTTTTCTTCTGGATCTCCTTGACCATCTCCATTCACCTCAACATGCAAGTAGGTGGGAGACACGAAATTGTTGTCATTAGGGATCTTGGGAAAATCCCTTGGAACAGGATATTGGTCACACTTACATGTTCTATTCCACAAGAATTGTAAATGCCTAAATTTGTGCGAAGCAGCTATCTTAGGAACAAGGTGGAGAAGCCCTTAGGACTGGAATGGGACTGTCACGGACAGAGGAACAGCAGATTTCCAGTTCTCTGCCCATGCTGCCCAGGATACTTCTGCCTATGCTAGTAGGGAAATTTGAGCTTCTTTGAATGAATATTAAATTATTAATGGGATTCAGCATATCATGGGTGTATTATAAATATGGAATGTCAGACTCTACAAATAACATCCTATTTTATCAAGGATCTTAGTACCTGCTCTTGCTCTGAAATCTTTTTTCCCTGCAAGTCTCCTACCCTTTTCATTTTATCCCTTCGTTAGGACTGATGCCCAGAGATGGGTCAATCATGATTCCTCATAGGATTTCTTTTGTTTAGAAAGAAGTCTGTGAAACAGGTAGAGAAATACTGGGGCAGAGTTCCAGGAAACTGGAGTCTGCACATTAAACACACATGCATTTTATGATTTACCCAGAATTAGTAAGGCACTGGCTTCTTTTTAAAAACCAATGATCAAGTGACTGTTACAGATACTCTTTAAAAAATTGATGCTTTGCTGGGAGACAAACTGAGTTTAGTAACATAATTAAATAGAGATTAAATTCAGGAAAATGCATAATCATATTCTTATTAATATGTTAACTTTCTAAAGATTATTTGCGTATTGGAGGCATTGAGCAAGATAACTAAGGCAAGTTAATTAGATTTCAAGTGAATTGCCACCATGTTAATTCATATTTCATAAGAATGGTAATTAAAATCCAACATGTTATAGTGACAGTATGGTATTTTATTGTATCCTGTACTAACATTTCAGTCTAAGTAATTTTAAAAACATCAACTTAATGGATTAGTAAGAGTGTAATAGCATAACTGGGCATTTACTGTAATAGAATCCAGATTATGAAGTGAATTTTTATTATTCTTAAAGTCATTCACAGCATAATTTTAATGATAAAATACTTACACTCCATCAAGGGTCTTTTGTATTTGCTTCATGTTGCAAATGACTTTCTATATATGTATTTAAATAAATATAGTTTTCATATCCATTTCTGTAACCTACTTTATTTATATAAGAAAATATAATTGACATGGTCATTGGCTTTGAATATAAGACACCAATCCATAATACAAAATGCCGTAAGTCCTATGGGCTACATTTGCTTAGATCACTGTACTAGCTTGTCAGACATTCCCCAAATGTCGTCAAGGGCAAGGAAGTAAACGTTGATTCCGCTTCCTTCATGGCGGAGTAAATATAAGAAGGATGGTGACATCAGATCTGGTAAAACGTGTACTATCAAATTGGGAGTTTAAATATTTTCTTGGCCATCTGCCACTTGGAGACATGAAACCCCATTGTCTGGTTGATTTACAAACTCTCAGCAAGGCCCCAATATCTAGTGGGTCCAGTGTGTGTCTGCTCAAAACTATGGCATAGAACTAGTGAAAGACCTTATCAACAAGTTGAATAAGCACACCTTGAGATAGTAACTACCCTGTGGAATCCTCTGCCTGGAGTGCCTGTGCTATTCTTTGGGAATCATCCTCTCCTCTCTTAAAACTTGAGAACAGGGTTAATTTAACAGGACAGAGTCTCAATCATGTTTCCAGTAGCACTGACAGAAATGTATTAGTACTTCAACTGTCCAAATGAGCAAACAAGTGCAGACAACTAGTGTACACTGCCTGGTATTTCCAGTGTTCCTCTGACAGATTCTGTTGCATTTTGCCTGACATCAATCACTGTCAAGTACTGCTTATATCATAAGCTTCCACTGCTTATTCATGTCTTCTATAGATTTTTAGGCTTTCTGTACTGCCTAATAAAATCTAATTAGAGTTAGATCCCTGTCCTGGATGCTATGACTCACCACCCACATCATCTTCCAGGAATGAAGGATTTAAATCTCCCAAGAGCTTAAGTTGCAGTTTACAACCTCCTCCAAGTACTATCTTGGGTACAAATCTGCAAAGTCATGGCTCTTCTCTGAGACAGCGTACAGCCAATGCCAATCAAAAGCTAAAGGTCCAGCTGCCCCACTGCCAAGTTAGGAGAGCCTACCTTCACAGTTTCCAGCAGTCTTTTGTGATTTCCACTGAGGCTGCATCCAGCCCCACTTATTTTGTTCACTTTTGGTTCATTCCTTTCCCTTCCAAAGGCAGGATCATCACAGCACTCCTTGACAAACTACCTTTCTGAGGTTGCTTCCTAGGCAAGCCAATTCCAAGAAGGATTGTGCTGCATTTTGAGCCTGGATTTGTCATTACTTTTTGGAGATCACAGAGTTAATTTTATACTAATGCTACTTTATATCTCCATTATGAATGCATGCTTCCTGAATAGACAAAATACAGTTGAAGATAGATTTTAGGGTTAATAAAAGAGATTGAATTTACAGGATTTAAGAGAGCCCTTGTATTAGAGGGAATTCAACAGAAGAGAATTTTAATCATAATAGAGAAATTAGATTCAGATCTTGAATATATTAATTAGAAATCAGGCATCTGAATTTAAGTGATTGTCTGAAAAAAGGGAGGAACATTTCCCTCTATGATCTTCAATGTTTGATAATTAGATAAAGGTCCCAGAGGAAAGACTATTTTTTGCCTTTCAACAATTGCCACTTCCATCTTTGGATGATTATTTGAGCAATTCATGAGGTTTTCTACAGGGCAAGGAATTTGAGCAAGTGAGAAAATTTCTTTGCAAATGCTACCAGTTTAGTACACTTAAGCTCATTAGCCATTACACATAATGAAATCACTCATGGAACTTCTTAAGTGTGCCTTGAACACATCCCAGGGCAGCCATCAGGGAGACAGAAGGGGAAATAAAGCCCTCTTCATACTCTTGACAGTTTTTGTAATATTTTATGGAGCATTTTCAAATATTTGAAATAATTCAAAGTAGATTGTCTAATAAAGAGTTTTATTTTAGCATTCAGGTATTTTCTTGATATATCTGTAACTATGAGTTCTTAGGTCTTCCCATGAAGCTTCGTGCAATACAATGTCTGTGTTGTGTAGACTGTAGATAAAAAAGATTCTTGTATTCTTTACATTGTCTTAGGATGAGATCTGGGACATTTAACATGTCATATCTATCTGGCCCTATTAAATCATGACATTCTTTTATTTTTTTAGGTGGGGAGCATCTACTAAGGCCTATAAACTGAAAGTTAGTTTGGGGTATGAGTAAGCAGGAAGTCTTTTTAAAACCTACATTGGGGAAAGTCACTGCTCTCAATGTCCATGATGATGTCTCTGACTAGAACTTCAACTTGTTTATTCACCTGTTTCACTTAAATAGTAATTATGACATCAAATCTAACATTACTGAACATTACCTTTGAAATGAGGAATATTCTATTGCATAACCTAGTAGGTTTCTCTTTCCTCTCTTCCCTTCTGCCCTTGCTACAGTTACTTTGCCCCTTCCATATATGCTTCGAGTCTGTTGTCACCATTGATAGGTATATGGAGTGGGAAGGTTGATCCATTCATTCATTTCTCAAACATGTAATGAATGTCTGTTACATACCCAGAAATGTATGGAAAATTTGGAATACATTTGTTCATCAAAGAGATATTTATTTTTAAAACTGTTTATTAGATGATTGCACAACATAATGAAAATATTCATTGTGGGTAGTTAGTACAGATACATGACACACCTTAATTTTTTCACATCCCTTTTCCCCTTACCTTCTCCTTCCACCTCTTGATCACCTTTCAGTTGGCAAAAGATCTATCTCTCTGTTTCTTATTATTTATCTTTTATTTATACTTTGAAGTTCTCATGTAAGAGAAGTCATGATTTAAGCTTATATGTCTAATTTATTTCACTTAACATTATGGATTCCATCTTCTTACAAATGATTCAAATTTATTGTTCTCTTTTTACACTGAAAGAATTTGATAACAAAAGTGACCTCTGATATCAGCAAAGTCACTAGGTAGTAGAAGGTTCTGATATGCAACAGCCATACATCAAATGTATTATGTGTAATAGTTGCTACACAAAAATGTTTTTGAAAACTTCCCAATTTGTGAACTGTCTTTGGAAATGAGGAAACTTTGAAAAACAGAGAGAAATTTGAGCACCACTAATCTGTAAACGAACAAAAACACCAAGAAATACAGACACACAGACACACACACACACAACAACAACCACCTTTGCAGTGAAATATGGTAGCTTAAAGGTAGACTCTTAGAACTTTGTCTCTAAGGAGCACTAAGACATATGATGTTCAAACTTAAGGCATAAGACTAGGGTAGAATATTAACAAATATATCAATTGCATACTTTAGTGAAAAGTCTGCTAATTGAAATTATATCAAACAAAAGAAACTGGCTACCAAAAATATAGAATCTCTTTTCATATCATGTAAAATAATTTCCAGTCATACTAAGAACTATGGGTTCCAATCTGGCAAATGTAGATGGTTATGTGTTCTCTAATTGAATATAAACAGCTGGTTTATGTCTTTATCAGGACTAGGTGGTAAAAAAAATAGTGAGCTGTGTTGTCTCTCATCTATTGAATGAAGAATGTGGGAAGCTACATATAGAAAATGGCAACACCATCAGGAATTGGACTCTTGCCTGGGACTCAGCCCCTGCCCTCACTAACCAAGAATACTTGTATTGAATAGATGATGCACAAATGAGAAATTCAATTTTATTCTGTTGTGATATTTATGATTTTAAATTTTCTTTGCCACTGCAACTAGCTGACTTTATTTTGATTAACTCGAGGAACAAGTAAAGGTTTTGTAATATGGATATGACTTTGAAGACATAAATACTTCCTTGTTTTAATTTTTGGCTCAAATACACACACACACACACACACACACACACACACATATATATTATATATATATATATATATATATATATATATATATATATTTAAAGCATGAAGCTATATTAATGTAAGCAGGAAGATCTTGAGGTTTGGGGTGACTTTACTAAGCCGCTAGAAAGATAGCACCTATATCAGGACTTCTAGATTAGAAAGATGACAGCTTTGGATGTCATTTGGCTGGTCTGTCCTAGAGGATTTGCTCTCAAGTTCAGTTATGTAGAGCTAAAGTGCAGATGGTTCCAAGATTGTAAGATAGAAAAAGCAAATTAAAAAGGATTAATACAAAAATATCCAGTTAATGAAATCATGGCATAGTAAAAATTCACATTAAATTTGGAGCACCTAAATTTTAACTATTAGAGGTGTCACTGTTCAGGAGTACCACATTAAAACATTTGAGATGGAAAATCTATGTACTTTAAAGGGAAATCACATGTTATCATAAAACCACCTATCTTTGGGTTAGCTCTTCTTCATAGAAAATGCTTCTTTTTTCTTCACATGGACAGGACTAGCAGTGATATATTTCAGGCGAAAGTGCCTAGAGACTTGTAAATGTATGCAGAGTAGGGCTCCAAACCCCCTCTACCGGGGTGCAGAATGCCAGATCACAAATCCTCACCACAGTGACATCACAAACTGGAGTGTGGAAGGAGAAAAGAAGTCAAGGAAATAAAGAGTAGTTGTGGAATGAATCATCGTGGTGATTACGATTATGAGTAAAGAAGGCTTATTGCAATGCAAATAATTCAGGGCCATGTTTTAAGCAATGAAACAGTGTGCCTTGCCTCTTGGAATTTGTCTAGTTCTTGCCTTTCTTGTTTCCATAAAACTTAGTGCTCTAGTCAGGATGTGTCTTACTCTTTTAATATATACAGGAGAAGGTAATCGTTAAAATATGAAAAGAGACTTTTACATACATGTAGCTACCTTAGATCACTTTCAGATTAAGGCAACAAAAAAGACATCAATCACATTATTTTATCATACTTAGTGTATCATTACCAGCCTTGGCAGGGATAAATGACGTGTTTGTAGGTAATGCTAATGCAGATGACATTTTAAATTCAGAATGCCAAAATTCAGAGTTTCTCTTTGTAAAAGAACTTCCAAATGTGACATGATCTCTGAGCAATATTTCGGTTATTAAACCAGAATAGGATTAGGTTAAGGTAGCTTTTTGAAATTCTATTTTTTTCAATCCACATTTTAAATAATGCAGTTTTTTGCTTGGAATTTTTAAAAATGTCTTATTTATTACTGTTATGTTTGTGCTTGATTGTTGGAGGTGTGAGGGTTTGCCTGTTTTAAAGCTATTTTTCCCTACTTCTATTAGAAATCTAGCAATACAAAATATAGCATGCAGGAAATTATTTCAAAAGTTGAAATTTCAATTTTTTTGCATGACCATAACCAAACTTTTATGTAAACTAAAAAGAACATTTGGTTGTGATATACATACATATATATATATATATATATATGCACACACACATATATTTATATATGTGTGCGTATATAAATATACATATATATAATAGTATGTGGCCTGTGGAGCTTAAAAATTATAGAACAATGTAAGCTATTTGAAATATATTTTAAATACATACATAATATAGTATGTAGTCTGTGAAGCTGAAAAATTATAGAATAATGTAAGCCATTTAAAATAGTTTAAAGTATATTTGTTTCTTTTTCTTTCTTAATTTTTCATTTATACACTAATAAACTACTTGTGCTTTTTCTGCAATGCCTTTTATGTTCTTATGTCAAAAATACCTGCATAATCACTTACCACATAGATATATCATAGTTTTTGATACTTTCTCTCTGTACATAAAGAATGTTTCCAGATTTTTTCTACTCTACAGCACACACACACACACACACACACACACACACAGAAAGCTCCACTTGGCTAGATGTTCTTATAATGTATCTATATCTGCACATATTATTTTCTTACCAAAGATTCCTAGAGGCGAAATTAGAACATCCAAGTGCACATATCCCTTTGAGAGCTCTTGATACATGTTGCTGAATTGCCCTCCAGGTTGCCTGCAGCAGTTTGCACCCTCATCAGGGGCTATTCTTAAGGCAGCCTGGCCAACTCTGACTAACATTCATGTCTCTGTTTCATGGCAATTTGATAGATGAAAAGTAGAATATCATTGTATTTCTCATTTTTTTTCTTTATCTACTGTAGGGATAGATTTTTTATTTGTTAGCTGGATGTTGATATTCTTTTATCTTTCAATAGACTTTCTAAATGTTTACAAGTAGTTTTTATGATACTGACATAAGGCAGCATGTTTTTAGAGATATATATTCTAATATTCATTAAATTTCAGTTTTTCTTTATCTTTTTATTATTTTACAAATATAAATTCTTGACTTATTTCGTTCTTAAAATTCTATATCCTCAGGCAGCTGAGGATACAGCTCAATGGTGCAGGGCCTGTCTGGCAAATATGAGGTTCTGAGTTTGATCATTCAAAAAAGTCTATATTTAGGACATGTAAGTAATTATATTTTCTTCTAATTATTTTTACTTACTTTTAATATTAATTTTTTAATCCCTAAATTTATTTCCATATGTTTTGCTAATTTAGGATCAAATTTCAAATTCAATGCTGACATAAAATCAATATATATTATTTAGTTCTTTTGTATATATGAATAATAAACTATTCATTAAAGAGGAAAAAAATCTCATTTATAATAATATTAAAATGAACAAAATACTTAGTAATAAATTTAATGAAATAATTCATCACTAAACTCACATAACATTGATGAAAGTAGTTGAAAGACACCATTTTGAGATCCGGGGAAGATGGCGACCGGGTGAGCAGCAAGGGAGCGAACCTCCTTAATAAACACCACCAGCTCGAGACAGACTTGGTGAGCGTGAATGCCGGAACCTCGGCTGGGAAGTTTAAACTGGGCGTATTTCTCTGAGATGCCGGGGGAGATGTGGTAGGGCGGACCAGGCTGCCGGGGCGAGACGTGGG
>PVLD010028193.1:0-19739 GCA_004027595.1 Dinomys branickii
GAACATTTTCTCATATATTTATTTGCCATTTGTATTTCTTTATCTGAGAAGTGTGTATTCATCTCAGATGCCCATTTCTGGATTGGGTCTTTGAATTTGGACAGGTACATGTTTTTTAATTCTTTGTATGTTCTAGATAGAAGACCTTTGTCTGAGGGACAGCCAGCTAGGATTTTTCCCAATTTGTGGGTTTTCTTTTAACTTTGCTGGTGATTTCTTTAGATGTACAAAAACTTTTCAGTAGGATGAGGTCCCAGTTACTGATTCTTTGGGGTGTTTCCCTTGCAGTTTCATTTTTGTTCATGAAGTCTCTGCCTACTCCTATGTCTTCAAGATTTTTACCTACTTTCTCTTCCAATAGATTTAGAGTTTCTGTTTTAATATTGAGATCTGTGATCCATTTTGACCTGAGTTTGGTGCATGGTGATAGACTGGGGTCTATTTTCAGTTTTTGGCAAGAGGCAAGCCAGTTTCTCCAGCAACACTTATTAAACAGGCCATCCATTTCCCAGTGAGTTTGATTGGCCCCTTTCTCAAATATTAGGTGGCTGAGTGTGTTTTTCGTTGTGGTTGCATCTTCCAGTCTGTTCAATTGATCCTCTGGTCTGTTTTTTAGCCAGTACCAGGTTGATTTTATTACAGTAGCTTTGTAATATAACTTCAGGTCAGGGATTGTGATTCCACCTGACTTGTCCTTATTGCCCAGGATTGCTTTTGCTATTCTGGGTCTCTTCTGGTTCCAGATGAATTTGAGGCATATTTTCTCTAGATCTGTGAGGTATGCTAATGGTAGTTTAATGGGAATTGCATTGAATCTGTACAACAGTTTTGACACACTCCTATAATTCGAATATTGTTACGTTTTGCCTCATTTTGCAGCTGTTGGATTGACTTTTCTTGGGTCTTTGATGATATCATGAGATTCTTCCTTTCACGCTCATAAGCTGCCATGCTGTCTTCAAGTTCTGAAATTCTATCTTCGGTTTTATTTAAACGGTTTTGCATGCTTTCAGCGTTAGTTTTCAAATCCTGGAATTCTCTTTGGACCTGTTTCATTCTTGGTAATTCATTCCTAAATTGCTCTTGTAACGTTTCCATTTGTTTCCTATTTTCTTCTAGACTTTTGTCTATTTCTTGTCTATGTGAATGGAACATTTCTTCCATCATTGTTTTCAGCTCGTTTTTTGTCTGAAAAATCATTGCAGGTATTTGGGTTATTTCTGCTTTAAGCTCTTTCATGGCCTGTTCGAGTTGTTTTATTTCGGATGCAATCATTTCATAACTTGAAGTTATGAGGCTTCCTGGCTCCCCTGTATCTTCACATTCAAAACTTGTTCTGTGTGTGGTTGAGTTTTGAGACTGCGTTTTGTTCCTCTGTTTTCCCATTTTTGGGTATCAGATTCAAAATGTGGAGCTATAAATTCCACAGGCAGTTCAGCAGGCAAAGGTCTGCTGCAGAGGCTGCTCCAATGATTCCTTCTCTTTGGGAGAATGTCCCTTAAGCTGTCTGCTGAGATTTGCGCTTCTACTCCCTACCCGAAGACCTGTCCGGGGCGAATAAACAGCTCGCCGCCCCAGGATTTTTGCAGACAGGCCACTCAGGTGTTCCTCCCTGGGTGGAGCTCCTTCCCCCCTCACAAATCCCATTGGGGCGCCTAGCTAGCTCTTCCCACCCAGGAGATCCCGCAGTCCTTAAAGCTGCTTTGATGTCACTCGCTGGGCTGAGCTTCTTCCCGATTCAGGAAAAACCGGTTAGAGCGCCCACTTAACTCACCCTTTGTTGGTGCAGACAGGAATGCCGTTCAGATGTATCTCTCTGGATGTAGCTTTTTCCCAACTCAGAAATCCCACCAATCGCTGTTGCTCCAGTTTGCTCAGCGCCGGCTGCAGGGGTGGGGTTCTGAGCGGGATCCCGGACTGCTGCCCAGATTGGCGCAGTCTGTCCCAGTAGCACGTTTTCTGAGTTTCCTCTGCTCCGCTGCCTCCAACAAATCCTGGTTACAGCTGCCTCTGAGCCGGTCGGGTTCAGGAGCTGAAGCCGTTCTTCCCTCAGCACTCGCTCTCTCGGCTGTATGCGATTTGAACCGAGCTGTGGCCCAAGTGCAGCACCGATCCCTCGGGCGCCCAGTTCTCCTGTTCTGCCCACTTCTTGCTGCGCGGCTTGTCAGCCGGCCCTTTAATGCTCAGGCCGCGGAGAGCAGCCCGATCAGTTGGAATTTTGCATCCATGGACCGGGCAGCCGCTCGCAAAGGATCAGTCTCTGGGAGAGATTCCCTCTGCTGCTCACCTGGTCGCCATCAGGGTCTGGGCACCCATCACAATCCACCACCGCCCGGTCAGCAAACAGCATATCATGCAGTCTCCCTTTCCCTCTGTACAATAGTTTTGGTAGTATGGCCATTTTCACAATGTTGGTTCTTCCTAAGCATGAGCAGGGTATGTTTTTCCATTTATTGAAATCCTCTTCGATCTCCTTTTTCAGAGTACTGTAGTTTTCACTGAATAAATCTTTCACATTCTTTGTTAGATTGATTCCTAAGTATTTCAATTTCTTGGTTGCTATTGTAAAAGGTATAGTTTCCTCAGTTTCTCTCTCAGTCTGTTTGTTGTTCGTGTATAGGAATGCTATTGATTTTTGGGTGTTGACTTTGTATCCAGCTATGCTGCCGAATTTGTCAATTAATTCCAGGAGTTTTGTTGTGGAGTTTTTGGGGTCCTCCATGTATAGCATCATGTCATCTGCAAATAGTGATAGTTTAACTTCTTCCTTTTCTATCTTTATTCATTTTATTTCTCTCTCCTGTCTAATTGCTCTGGCTGATGCTTCCAGAACTATGTTGAATAGGAGTGGTGACAATGGACATCCTTGTCTTGTTCCTGACTTTAAAGTGAAAGTTTTCAGTTTTTATCCATTTGGTATGATGTTGGCTGTTGGTTTGTCATAGATGGCTTTGATCAGATTGAGGTAGAGGCCATCTATGCCTATTTTTTCTAAGGATTTTAACATGAATGCATGTTGGACTTTGTCGAAACCCTTTTTTGCAGCTATTGAGATGAGCATGTGGTTTTGGTCTCTTGCTGTGATGTATTACATTAATTGATTTGCGAATATTGAACCATCCCTGCATTCCTGGAATAAATTCTACCTGGTCGTGGTGTATGATTTTGTTATGATTCGCTGTATTCTATTTGCAAGTATTTTGTTGAGTATCTTTGCATCTATGTTCATTAGAGACATTGGCCTATAGTTTTCTTTCTTGGTTGGGTCCTTCTCTAGTTTTGGTCTCAGTATGATATTTGCCTCCCAGAACGTGTTAGGGAGAGTTGCTTCCTTTTTTATTTCATTGAAGAGTTTGAGGAGTGTTGGCATTAGATCTTCTCTGAATGTTTTGTAGAATTCTGCTGTGAATCCATCAGGGCCTGGGCTTTTCTTTGTTGGTAAGTTTTTTTATGACATCTTCAATCTCGTTAATTGATATTGGGTTGTTTAGGATTTTTGAGTTTTCCTGGCTCAATTTTGGTAATTTGTACGTTTCCAGGAATCTGTCTATTTCTTCTGCATTTTCTATCCTATGGGAGCAAAGATTTTCAAAGTAGGTATTAATGATCTCTTGGATTTCTGTGGGATCTGTGGTGATTTCATCCTCTTCATTCCTTATTGCATTAATTTGAGTTCTTTCCCTTCTTTTTTTGATAAGGTTGTCTAGGGGTTTATCAATTTTATTTATTCTTTTGAAGAACCAACTCTTTGATTCACTTATTTTTTGTAGAGTTTTCTTCATCTCTATTGCATTAATTTCTGCCCTGAGTTTTATAATCTCCTCCCTTCTTTGGGCTTTTGGTTTTGCTTGTTGCTCTTTTTCTAAGAGTCTGAGGAGTAGCATTAGGCGATTTATTCGCTGTCTTTCTATTTTCTTTATATATGACTTCATTGCTATAAATTTCCCTCTGAGGACTGCCTTCATTGCATCCCACAGATTCCGATAGGTTGTACTTGCATTTTCATTTATTTGTAGGTATTTTTTAAATTCTTCTTTAACTTCTTGTGTGACCCATTGGTTATTCAGGAGGTTGTTGTCTAATTTCCAAGTGTTTATGCGGTTTTTGAGGTTCCCTTTGTCATTAATTTCCAGTTTCATTGCACTGTGGTTAGATAATATGCATGGGATAACTTCAATTCTTTTGCATTTAGGTAGGTATGCTCTATGGGCTAGAATGTGGTCAATTTTAGAGAAAGACCCATGTGCAGCTGAGAAAAATGTGTATTCTGATGTTGTGGGGTGGAATACTCTGTATACATCTACTAAGTTCTTTTGTTCACACTTTTGGTTCAAGTCTGTTATTTCCTCGCTGAGTTTCTGTCCAGTTGACCTGTCTCTTTGCGTCAGAGGGGTGTTTATGTCCCCCATTAAAATAGTGTTATTAGTTAATTGATTTTTCACGTTTGTTAAGACTTGAGTTGTAAAGTTTGGTGCTCCATTGTTTGGTGCATAAATGTTTAGGATTGTTATCTCTTCCTCTTGCAGCTTTCCCCTAACTAGTATTTAATGGCCTTTTTTATCTCTTTTGATTGTTTTTGGTTTGAAGTTTACCTTGTCTGGAAACATAATAGCTCCCCCTGCTTTTTTCTGGGGATCTGTTGCATGGAGAATTGTTTTCCATCCTTTAACTTTCAACCTGTAGATTTCCTTTTCAGTAAAATGTGTTTCCTGTATACAGCATATCGTTGGATTGTGTTCCTCAATCCATTCTGCCAATCTTTTCCTTTTGACTCGTGAATTGAGGCCATTTACATTAATGGTTATAATGGTTATATGTTGGCTTATGCTAGTCATGTTATTTACTTGTTGTTTTCCTACTTTTGCTATCTGTTTACTTGTTCTATTTCAGGGTTTCTTTCTATTGTTGTTCTTGACATTGTGGGCTTTTTTTTCTCTGTCTAGAATATCTTTTAGTGCTTCTTGCAATGCTGGTTTGGCATTCATGAAGTTCTTCAGTTGTTCTTTGTCGTGGAAATGTTTTATTTCTCCATTGAATTTGAAGGATAGTTTTGCAGGATACATCAGTCTGGGTTAGAAGCTTTTTTGTCTCAGAATCTGTAATACCTCACTCCAAGCTCTTCTTAATTTCATGGTTTCCTTTGAGAAGTCTGCTGTGATTCTGATGGGCTTTCCTTTATCGGTGATCTGTTTCTTTTCTCTAGCGGCTTTTAATATTTTGTTCTTTTGCTGGATGTCTGTGATCTTGACTATTATGTGTGTGTGTGGTTTTCTTTGGGTTATGGCTCGTTGGGGTTCTATATGGCTCGATTAACTGTACTTCAGTATCTTTTACCTTGTTTGGGAAATTTTCTGCTATTATTTCAGCAAATATTCTTTTTATATCATTTGAGTTGTCTCCTGCTGTTTCACTGACTCCTATTACTCGAATATTATTTCTTTTTGCCTCATCTTGCAGCTGTTGGATTGATTTTTCTTGGGTCTTTGATGATTTTATGAGATCCTTCCTTTCACGCTCATAAGCTGCCATGCTGTCTTCAAGGTCTGAAATTCTATCTTCGGTTTCATTTAAGCGGTTTTGCAAGGTTTCAGTGGAAGTTTTCAATTCCTTCCAATCTCTTTGGACCTGTTTTATTCGTGGTAATTCATTCCTAAATTGCTCTTGTAATGTTTCCATTTGTTTCCTATTTTCTTCTAATCTTTTATCTATGTCTTCTCTATGTGTATGGAACATTTCTTCCATTATAGTTTTCAGTTCATTTTTGGTCTGAGATATTATTGCAGGTATATGGCTTATTTCTGCTTTAAGCTCTTCTATGGCCTGATGGAGTTGTTTCTTTATTTCGGATGCAATCGTTGCAGAACTTGCAGGTATGTGGTTTCCTAGTTCCCCTGTATCCTCGCATCCAGGAGTTTTTCTGGGTGGGGTTGAGGTCTGAGACTGCGTTTTGTTCTTCTGTCTTCCCATTTTTGTGTATCAGATTCAAAATATTGAGCAATAAATTACCCAGGCAGTTCACCAGGCAAAGTCTGTTGCAAAGGCTGCTCCAGTGACTCCTTCTCTTCAGGAGAATGTCCCTTAAGCTTTCTGCTGAGAGTTCTGCTCAATAAGCTGCTCATATGCTGCTTTGTGGACCGAGCTACTCCCTACTCAAAGACCTGGCTGGGGCGCATAAACAGCTCACCACCCCGGGGACCACGCAGGCAGGGGGCCGCTCAAGTGTTCCTCCCTGGGTGGAGCTCCTCCCCTACCGAGAAATCTGGTCGGGGCGCACACCCTGCTCTCCCATCCCAGGGTCCATGCAGGCAGTAGTGCTGCTCGGATGTCCCTCGCTGGGCGGAGCTTCTTCCTGACTCAAAAATCTGGTCAGGGTGCCCAATCAACTCACCCGTCCCTGGGATCATGCAGGCAGGAATGTCGCTTAGGTGTACCTCCCTAGATTGAGCTTCTTCCTGACTCAGAAATCCGGCTGCGGTGTGCACTCGGCTCACCCGTTTCAGAATCCCTGCTGGCAGGAGATCCCCAAAGTGCTAATATTTTGTGCCTCACCCACGATGCGCTGCTCCCCGGCACTTCTCCACCTCCTCGGTGCTCTCGCAGGAGCCGCTGACCGCAGCCGTCACTGTGCCCGCTCTCTGGCTGAGGATGGCGCCGGCTGAGGGGGCGGGGATCTGAGCAGGACCCTGGTCTGCAGCCCAGATTAGTGCAGTCTGCCCGAGGAGCGTGGTCTCCGAGTCTGCCCTGCTCCGCAGCCACCAAAAAGCCAATTTCTGGCCACAGCCGCCTGCGAGCTGCATGGGGTCAGGAGATGGGAGGGTCCGTTCTGCTGCGAGCGCCCTCGGGGGTACTCGGACTCAGCAGAGCCGCGGCCCACGTGCCACACCAAGTGCCTCGGGTGCCCTGCTCTCAGGGCCCGCCCACTCCTCACCACGGCAAATCGAGCTCACCCGTTAATGCTCAGGCAGCGCAGAGCAACACGTTCAGTTGGAATTTCATAGCCGCATACCCGGCACCCATGCGCAAGAAATCTGTCTCTGGGAGGATTTCCCTCTGTCACTCACCTGGTCTCCATCTTCCCGGAAGTCCCCAACCTCTGTATTTTGACATGTCTTGCAAAGCAGGCTGTTTTGCACTTTGCAGTGTGAGACTATAGAGATGTTAAGAGTGTAAACTATGATACAGTGATTGTCTTCCTTGGTGTTTTCATTTGGGAGCATTGTCAGTCAGTCTGTGACAGAGTCTGCTGTGCCATTTCATGTGGGTTTAATTAGGTTACCAAAGAGATCCATATAATGTTACTCTAGCATCTTAAAAAAATCAACTTGTAATAACAGGAAATCCGGAACTTCTTTTATTTAGTCTCTCTATAGCACCAATTAGTTCCAGCTTTACAGGGCAAGGGAAAAACCTCTAAAATTTGTGACAGCTACAATAATCCTGCCTGAGCTAGAGAAAGCCAGTTTCAAGCTGATCAAGAGATTGATTTGATGCTATAAGACATTTAGAAACACACACATACATTCACTCACTGTCACAGACTTCATGATTTCTTTTTATGGTCAGCAACTATTAAGATGCCAGTGAATGTCTTCAGAGTCCCAAATAATAAGTTCTCTACATTTTTATTTTCTCGCCTGTATATTCTTTCTGCCAAAACAACCAGCACAGAGAACTATGTTGGTGTCAGAATTAGGACATTCTGGAAAGTATGTAGGGTGTTAATGGGTTTCTCCAGTAACTAAAGACTAGTCTAGACTAGATTTCCCAAGAGTCTTGAGCTGTGTTCATTGTCTAGACAGCATTTGTAACCAACTTGTTGAAATGCAGATTTGTGAGCCTCAGCCCAGACTTTCAGGTTAGAACTTGGCTTCTGACGTGTGTATTGGGACCAAACATGGAGAATGGTGCCCTGTATGTATCAGTGATAGGAAACGCTAGGAAGTTGAATCAATCTCATTATAAGCCCTCCAGATTTCTGATTGTCCATTTATTTTATTTTATTTTTAATTTTAAAGAGAATAATAAAAAAGAACAATAGCAAAATAGAAACAAAACAAAGCAAGAACATTAAAAATGATACAGGGTTTCAAACCAAATGGTAGGAATTAACAGTGTTTGTTATAGTACATATCGTTATTGTCAACAAAGTTGCTCAGCTTACCAGATATAAGAATGCAAGATTGATCATGATTATCCATTTCATCTGCTAGGTCACTTATTCATTCTCATATTTATTGAGACTAAAATGGCTAGATACAAAAAAGGTCAGCAAAGGCTTTATACTCTTAATTGTTTAAAAGTGAAAAACAAACAAAGGTTACATAATGCTACAAAGTAACACTGCATATGTAAGTAATGTACCAAATCTGAGCAACTTCACTGAATGTAACATTGTGTAATGTAACAACCATTATTAATTCCTATCCTCTTGTTTTCAAATCCTGTATCATTTTTGTGTTGTTTTGGTTCCTCTGTGTTGTTTTGTTACTTTTTTCTCTTTAAAATAAATAAACAAATAATGTGCCAAATGTTTCAGTTTTCCTAATGTCTTAGCACACCAGTCTGTACAAGGAAGTAAATTAATCCTGACTTGCTCTAGTATGGGCCAAAAACAAAGGAGCACTTTACCCTTTGGTGGGGCTGACTATTATTATGAGCAGAAGTGGTAAGGTGACTTTCTGGCTCAAGCTCATATATTGCAACTCAGCAGTCAACATACTTTTCTGATGGAGCATGAAATCAAAGCAGCATGTCTCCCAGCCGAAGGACTGGTTTTGTGGGATCTGGGCTTAGAGTGCTGCTAGGAGACCACATGTATGACAGAGGCTCTGTTTCCTGGATTTTCATCCTGGTTGGTGGGCAGCCTCAGGCCATCTGGTTGTCCTAGAGCCAGTGGGCTGGGATTGTGCTGCTTCCTGGCCCAGCAGCAGTTCTGCCCTTTATCCTTTCTAGAAACAACACAAAAAGCAGTCTTAATAGCACCTTGATGAACTGCCTTAGGCCTGTCAGAAGTCTTGGAATCCTAGCACATCCCTGAGGATGACTTCCCTTGAAGTCATTGCCCTGACTGTGACATGTAGGATTGCTCTTCCCTGCCTGTGATCATGAGGACTCTGGTAACTGCTCACAGTTGTCTGGCACAGAAGTCCAATCCAGGGGAAAATATATGCAGTTACGTAAAAGCGAAAAGTGTTGCAGCCAGCAGAGCAGGGCAAATATGCTGTCCTTAAGTGGCTTTGACTTCCCAAATCAAAAACCTGCAGCTGACTGGGTAAGTATTGGCCTTGAGACCTGGCTTCCAAAGCCCCTCCTGCCATGGAGCATTTGGCTTTTGTTTCTCAGGGCAGGGGGCTTCGCCTCACTGAACGCTTTGTCCCTCCTTTATGGTCTCCCTTCCCCTATGGCACCCTACTGTCACTTCTCCCTTAGGAGCTGTGCTCAACTGAAGTGTTAGTAGCACACAGATTACTGCTTAATTCTTCTCCAGGTGACTGGGCGATGTACAGGGACTTCTCTCTCACAGCAGGCCTGAGTTCCCAAAGGAAAGTATTACACTTCACCCTGGGCTGTTTCCTACCACTCCTGAGGCAGTGTACGGCTTGGAGCTGGTGCTGAATAAGTACTTGCTGAATGACAAGACAAATGATTAATAACAGATTTTAAGAGATAGAAAATCAATTTGCCTGTCCTGTTTGAAAATGAGAGGAGATTGTTTTGGAATCTAGTAGTGGTGCCTCTGTAAGAAAAGGGAACTGACCTGCTAAAAATAACCCTTGCTCCCAGTACCGCAAAAAAAAAAAAAAAAAAAAATAACCCTTGCTTACAACTTTCTATAAACAATAATTTGGACTTTGTGCTTCATTTTGACTCTTTGATTTTGATTATCTGTAAAATGGGAGCCTTTTCTACCTTTAGTGGTATTGTAAAAACTGATGGAAATTGTAATCAACTAATAGGTGGTCCATTGGCACCTGAAATATAGCAGGTGCTTAGAAAACAACACCTGCTTTTTGTATTATTTATATTATTGATAGATGTGTCATTTTAGAGTAACATGCTAGTAGATTTGATGCTTAGTAAAGTATTGAAGGTCCCAGAGGGAACTGGTACAACAAAACAAATAGCCTCTGTTTAGTGGGCTACGGGCAAGCAGGCTTTCCTGTGAGGTGAATTCTACTACTTTTAATTCGATTGCTGGACGGGGAGCTGGGCTGTTAGGGAGCTGCTCAGGTAAGGAGGGTTGCTTGCAGAATAAAAGGAAAGAATGGAGTAGAACTTGTTCAGAGACAACCCAGGATGAACACCTCTGCAGAGAGGAAATTTGAAAGGAACAGAAAAGGAGACACATGACTGAAGGATAGGATTATGTGGTCCTGGGCAGGCAGAGCAGGGCTACCTGCACTGGGCACTGGTTTTTGTCCATGCAGGTGAACTAACGAGGTGCTGCTTGTTTATTTAAGAGACCAATCTTTGGCCATCATCTTAGCTCTCATCGTTAAGAAAGGGAGAAATTGGAAGGCTCACATTACTGGAGATTTTCTGAAAACCCTGCAAAATGAAAAAGCAAATAGCTATCATTTCTACAGATAATTTAAGGTGCCATAATTGGGGGTTTCCAGATTGCGATGCACCTGGTATTCCCCCACACAAAAACTGATTTTTTACTCTGGGAAGGATTTACCTAGCTGTGGTTCTTTTCTAAGTGTCTGCAACTTTTCATATTGCTGAGACAAAATACCCAACCCCCGAAGATACAGGAGGAAAGGTTTAATAACTTACAGTTCATAAAGGTTTCAGTTCAGAGGTGGCTGGCTTCAAGGCATGGCAGAGGGGCATCGCAGAGAAGAAACAGTGCATGGCAGGCAGAAGTCAGCCAGACAAGTAACAAGCAGCAATAGCAGAGCCTTTCTGTCCACTTACATTCTATCTAGGCTACCTATCCTTAGGGTGGGTAGCATTCACACCTAGAACCACTCCAAACCAATCACTGTACTGATTTAGTAATCAGTCACCCTTAGTCCCAGCATCACGTGGTCTAGATCCAGCCACCTCCCCAACAGCCCACCATATGATCACATGGGGTCTTGAGGGGACGTCTAGATGCAAGCCTTAGCACTATGTAAATTCAGATTTAAAAATTAAAATAGCTACTACAGGAATTTTTAGAAATTTACGAAGAATTAGTTCAAAAGCAAGCACAGAACCTTTAAAATACCATTAGGAAAGGGATTGGTGCCTCTGCATGTGAAAAGTGAGTCTGCTGCTGAAACCTAGTAGAGCTAGGTCTGCACATTACTGACAGTGATTTTTATGCTTTTGTCTTCTCTATCCCAGCGAAACAGAACAGTGCCTTGTGCTGCGTAAGCAAAGTTAGCTATGATTTGGATACAGCTTCAGAGTATTCTAAGGAGAAGATGGGACAATGGCAGCCCTGGAAAATTACACAGAAGGGGCATCAGCGACCAGCAGAGACCTTGGTCACAGATAAAATCCTTATGTTATCAGTGATCTGCTTGGGTGGCAGCATAGGATGGGTCTTAGGGGGAAGTCAAGGACCTCATTCATTCTTCCCTCATTTGTTGACTTAATTTATGTCCTCAAAGATGCACTCAAGCAAGAAACATTTAATGAAATAAAGATAGCAAGTGAAAGAAAATGTATCTAATTGCTTTTTTCAGTAAATTCAGAACATTAGGACAAGGAAAACCCTTAGCAAGTGCCTAGTCCTCTTGCCTCTTACAGGTAGAGAAGCAATAAGTTGCAAAATCATTTGTGGTAATGATATGGTGGTCTTACGAAGCTTTTTTTTTTTTAAAAAAAGTCTGCATAGTTATCTTAACTGCTTTATTGTTAATGTCTTTTGAAACTTTAGAAATTTTTTTTGGTAGCTAGACTTATTAGGAAGGAACATCATGTTTTGAGGAGTTGGGGGAAGGGAGAAAAGAATGGAAGGAGAGTAACGACATTAGCCACAGTACCAGTGATGTTGTCCCTCAGTGGAGGGATTTCAGGATTTTATGAATATGTTCTGATAAGATTAGCAGCATCTGCAGATAGGATCTTTGACAGCTACAGCAGATCAGAAGAGGTCTATTCCTTTCTGAGAATAGTCAAGTGCTTCTTTTCTACTTTCATATCAGTGGTTTTTTTCCCTAAATAAATGCCTGAAGAGACAGCACAAAGCATTTGTCTTGGTTACTTTTTCTTCGTTTCTGAGACAATATACCCAATGCTCAAAATGAAGAAAGGAAAGGTTTATTTAGCTTACAGTTTGTGGAGGTTTCAGTCCATACTTCAGAGGCAGAGTGGCACATGGGAGAGGGCAAACTGTTCATGGCGGCAGCACACAGCAAAAACAACCAGCAAAAGGGAGGAATGGCCGCAAGCAGCCTTTTTCCTTCCCTTACATTGTAAACAGCCTACCCCCACCCAGGGGGCATGTACCCCTCTCACAATCTCCATGCCCTCCTCTTCCACAGGCTCAGGATATGTACAAAGTAAGCACCCTGGCTTCCTCCTGAGTCACTCAGCTAAATCTCTAGACTCCCCAAGTTGACACAATGTATCAACCATAACAGCATTGAACTGTCATTTTCAGTAGCCAGTTATTCAATAACACAGGACATTGAGCATCTTAGGTCAATCTTAGGTCTATTTTTGCTTAAATTTCACAACACTCCTAAAGATAATCTTAATTACTCTGACTGATAAAACATACTTATCAGCCTGCTACACAAAGCTGTTAAGTTTTAAGGTGTTTTCTGTTTGTAAACAAATAGAAATTTCCTTCCTCAAAAAATGGCAAGTGACTGACTTACAGGCCTTGAAAATACACATGTCACAAATGGAGGTAGTGGTTTGTGCTGCCCTATGGGAAGAAGGACCTGTGATGTAGAACTATGATGGTGTAGAATGATGTAGACTCTGCTTGTGATGGAATGGTTTGCTGACTTTCTGTGCTGCTTCTGTGGCACCCTTGTTATCACAATTGCTGCTACAATGTGTCCTGAATATCGCACCCGCTGATATCAAATGTGGCTGCCGCTTGTAAGTGTTCTTTGTTATGCAGAATAATATATCCTCTTGCAGTGGTCCTACAACTGTGCCTTTTAGAGCTCAGAGATTAGAAGTGGTGACTCGTGTATTTGATGATGCCACTGTATCCACAGGGCTAACCCTGAGTCGTAGCCTGAAAAGTTCACCATAAGACTATTTTATGCAATGGGTTGACCTTTGCTTTTGATCTTCTTGGAGGGGAAAAGGTTTGGCAATCCAACAGTGTGTCTGAGATGTGAACAGGATGTTTATCTGTACAGAAACAAAATCTAGTGATGATAGTCTGTCTTCCTTTCCTAGCTGCCAGAGGACTGGGTTATCCTTTCTGGACAGGCAGGAGTGGCTTTCCTGTGGGTAAGATCAGTGCATTTCAAACAATGGATGGGTCTGTATGTCCTGGTATTGGAAAGTATACAGGACATAAATGAAAAACCATCCATGCATGTATGTGCATAAGATCTTCTGATATTATTTATATAAACTTATATTAAGTGATATATAGAAATTACAGAGTTGGGAAAATTATATCAAGCAAATGATTGTGTTTCTCTCTGCTGGATAGCGTTAAAGGAGACTTTACTCTTTATTTATTGTGAACACCTGTAAAGTTTTACTTTTATATAGCTTTATATCAAATTTATAATTTAAAAGGAAACACTTTGAAAATGGAAATGTTAGAGAAGAGGAAGCTAAGACACAACTTTCTGATGTTATAAACAGTCATTATTGTGAGGCTCTCGGAGTTGGATGGCATGTAGGAGAGCACCACCTCAGGTCACCTCCTTTTGCTGCTCGTGTACTTCTGCTAGCCAACCTTCTGGAACTTTCCACTTGAACGGAAAAACTTCATCTGTGCTGTAGTTCACATTCTTCTCCCTTCCTGAGAAACCACATGTCCTTCTCTGCATTTATTCAAACCCACTGTTCCTCACATTTGCTGCCCCAGGTTGCCCAGCCAGTGCTATTTAGTCTGCAAATATGGAGGCACCCATGATTTGGGGTTACAAACCTGAACAGCTCTTTGCTTTTGTGGGACTTTTGTCTTTTGTGTGACAAAAGGGGACCCTTTTTTGTCCTTTGTGGGACTCATGTTTTACTGACCTCTAAGTGTTAAGCTTCTTTGTTCATAAGAGCTGGTTTCTAATCATATTTTAGCATGAGAATTTGTGTAACCAATAGGGATTCCACAAGGACATGGTGACTGGAATTGAAGCTCAGGTGCTGAGCTTCCAGGGGTCCCTTGAAGTTAGTTCACTCATTTGTTTGTTTGTTTTTGAGACAGAGTCTCACTATGTAGTCCAGGCGGGGCTTGAACTTGTGATGATCCTTCTGCCTCAGCCTCATAAGTGCTGGGATAACAGGCGTATGCCACCATGCCTAAGTTAAGTCACTCATACCAGGAGACCCTTCAGCCTGTGAGTGCCACTGCTTCTCAGCCTGTTACCCTCTGAGAAGCACTGAGGAGGGCCATAGCCCCAATAAAATAGTGACATTATTTTCTCAATTCATAGGGGGAAAAGGTTAATAAGGAATTTTCTGTTGTATATTTTTCCATAATTAAAAAACGCCCTCTGTGCTTACTAATGGTGGTCTACCTACGAGTGGTGACCAGATGGCCCAATGCACAAATGAGTGCAAACAAATATTATTGAAAATAATCATAAACAGCTGATCATGTTTATTTTAGCAGATTGGTCCTCTTTCTGTCCCCAAGACACTTATCCTCACCAGCATGTTTGGGGTTTTATGTTGGAAACATGAACAAATTGCATGCTGTTTGTTTGGAGTCGTCCATCCTTGACACAGGCATGGGCCCTATTTGAAGGTCTTGGCATCTCATCACCTTTGAAAGGGGATTCAGGAGTGCTGTTCCCTCTGCCATCCTGGCCTCACCTTGGGTACGGAACTGCCAGTGAATAATAACATATAAATACTCCCTCAAGAGTGCTAACAGGATGGTTTTCATTGTGTGTCAGCAATCAATAAAGTTGATTTATACTGAAGATCTGTTTCTTTGAACACTACCACTCAGAGAGCCAGGCATCTTCCTGTGGGCTCAGCAGTGACACAAAGATCATTGCAGACAGACATGCAGGCACAACACAGGGGGGGGGGGAGACTTTCCACGTTCTCTCAGTGTGAAGTACATGGAAATAGGCGCAGCAGAGTTTGGTGGGGATAGACAGCAGTCCTCAAAGAGGGGCGTGTTAGTTCACGTAAGGTAATCCTAACCCAGTAAGGGCTGCACAGGCCAGAGACTGACAGTAACAAGAATACCTGTGTGGATGAGGGATAAAAAGCATAGGTTCAGAGTCATGTGGTTATAAGAAAATAAGTCTCCTCCAAGCAACTTGGGTAGCAATCAGTTCAATTATGGGAAAAAACGAGGTAGTTCCTATGAAAGTGACATGTAGTAAATGTGAGTTCACATGGTAACTGATAATGAAGACTGCACTTTTCCATTTCTCAGTACCTCAGGGTTACAGGGTCTCTTGTTCCTTCTCTGTATATTTGGTTGAGTTCTTGTTTGTGTTAGAATATGTATCCTTTGTGTCTGTGCTGGAAAATGGGAACCCTTTTCCCTAGCTGTACTTGATTCATTTTCCTAAATGTCTTAGTTAATATTCTAAAAAGGTAGATTATGATTGGCTCGTGGTTGCCTAGTTGGTTGGCTTCCTGTAGGCCTGGTGTTCTTGTTATGCCAATCAGCTTACGTGTGCACAGGTGAATGTGTACATAGAAAAAACCATGATAAAGACTAAGAAAGGTACTGGATTGATAGAGACCACTATGAAGCAGCCCTGAGCAGGACTAAATTAACCAATTGGCTTTTTATGTTTACTTGTGAATCTGTCTAAAGCCACTTGTCTTTAGGCCGCTTGTCTGGTAGTGGGTGACGGACTTGCATTAAGTGAACCTCTGTGAATCATTAATCCCTACTAAAGCCTGTAATGGCGGATGAAGCCAGAATGCCTCAAAGGATAAACAAGATCACAGCCAAAGACACTTGGACTCTATCTCAACTAGATAAAGACGATAACCTCAGGCATCTCACTCCTGGATGGATTAATTTAATCCTTATTAAGGATTAATTTAATACCTTACTTGGAGAAGTCCTTGAGTAATTCCACTCTTCTTGAGTATTCCCCTCCCTTCTTCTGATAATCAAGTAAATATGGGCCACCCAGAGAAGGTCTTGGTCTTAGCCCCAAGAAAATGTTAAATTCTGTGAGAGGGCTTTCATCCTCCTGGAGCCCTGAAATCATTCCATTTGCCTCTTTTTATTTAGCCTTCACCATACCCTTATTCAGGAGATTGTGGACCTGTTCAGCCCGCAATAGCTAGGAGATGTTATTAATCCAATACCAGATTATTGTAGAATTCCATTATTTTAACCTATTATCTTTTTAATTCTTACATGTTATACAAATGAGTCAGTAAACATCACTTAGGTTTATGGAACATATCTTAGCTTAAACCTTCATCTGTCTGCCTGAATATTTTGTTTGACCTAAGAATTTATGAGCAAGTTCATGAAAGCTCTTATAATAGTCTTGTCCTTAAATTCTTTATTTTCACCTTTTCATGTAGCTGAGTAGCACTGCATAAGGAGTCCTGTTCTCAAAAGCCAGACTTTCAGTAGCCTCACCCTGCTGCTAAACTGTCAGTAATCAAAGATGACTGCTGAATTGAGGACAGCAATTTCATACTTTATTACAGTGAAGACTTGTATTCTGTGTAAAATGAAGTTTCCTGACTTCATAAACCAATTGGTCATGTTTACCTCAGCAGATGAATCGGGAACTGTGCAAAGAAAGGCACACTGTAAGTACCTTAGAAAGGAGACACAAGATGTCCTAGAATCAAAATAGTTTTGGTTCTTCCTCATGACAGTCCTGAGGGTTTTCTCACCAGCACTTATTGTGTCTTGTCATTGCCAAGCAGCAGTGATCATGATAATGATATGGTCATCACACACACACACACACACACACACACACACACACACACACACGCAGCTCTTCCATTATAGTTATGTGTATCTTAATGAAGGCATGTATATCAGTGAAGGAATTAGAGAAGCAGAAACACTATGAAAGGTGAGGAGTTCATTAGTAGGACTTTAACTTTATGCACATAACCATAGGCTCTTGTTAAACAATCTCTGTAAAGCTGCTGCTTCAGCATCTGATGATGAGCTTCAGGTGAGGAGAACAGTGCTCAGGAATAAAAGACAGATGTGAATGAAGGTCAAGGATAAGGTGTGAACCCACAGGACAAGCTGGAATCTTGTTCTTCCAACTTCCACTGTGCTGATGACCTCCAGGCAAACTGAGGTTCTTTGCTGCAGAGCTGCCCATGCTCTTCCAGGGTAGAAAGAGGTTAAAGAGGGGCACAGGAGGAGTCAGAGGAGGTACAGGTCCAACTGCTGCCTCATGACTGACTATGACCATGACCAGTGCCCTTGATTGACCTTGAGAATGTGTGAAGCAGGCTGACGCTGCATTGCCTTGCAAATCATACACAAAATGCCCCTGGAGGTTAGCACATCACAAGGTTGGAGGTTGGAACATCACAAGGCCAGTGATTTTGAGGATTGCTGTTCTAGCTTAGCTAATATAGCATAAATGTGGCAGAATCTGAAAATGTGTAAATATTCCTATAAAGTATACAAACAACTGTCATCATGTTCAACTTAAGCTAGCAATATTTAAATTATAAAGACTTTCATTTCAATGACAAAAGTACCTCAGGATTGGTTGGAAAAGATACTGTGACTGTGTATTTATTCTCCATGAAATTATTAAGTCCAGAGCTAATTATATGCTACTAAACATGCCTGGCTCTCTGAGCAGAAAGGCACCCATTTAATTAAATTCCAACACATAAGGTCATTGCCCGCCCTTCCACTTATACCCTGCTGTGGGGACTCTGCTTCCAGCTGCCTTTAATATTGTGTAACCTTTGTCTTCTGCAGCTGGGTCACATTTAATAAGTAATTACAGCACATCTGATTAAGGTTACTACCAGAGGTCCCATTAATCATCTCCAGGAAAGAATGCTGGGGAGGCAAATGTTACTGCAGGTCACTTTCTCCTGTCCTGCTGATAGGAGCCCTCCTCGCACTCTACACTTGATTGTAGCCCCCACTTTAATCACTCCTGGAAGACAAAACACAGCTGGGCCCTGTATACCATGTGGATTTGTCTGCAGCTTGGATTTCACTCTCCTAAGATCTCAAGAGCCTCTCAAGGACAAGATGCCTTGCTGCGTATCATGTGTTTCCTGAAGCAGCCTATAGGAAAGTCATGGCAGGGAGACACACTGAGGTGTCATTCAAAGCAGGAACCAAGTAAGAGACTGGGTAGCACGAAGCAGGGACAGGGTGCTGCACCATGTTATGACTGACCTGGGAGCTGGCCTAGCTGAGACGTGGACCCCTTGCTTCTGAACGAACGTCTCGAGATCTGTAGAAAGTGAATTCCATTCTCAAGGCTGCAGGCACCAAAGGCTTCCTTCAGCACTTTTGGTGATACCCTCAAGCCCCTGAGCTATGGTTTTACTTCCAAGCCAAGACGTTATTTATGACAAATGGAACTTGTCTGTTTCTTTAAGATGTCCAAGCTGTGATCTCCTTGATACAGTAGAGAGAATGACAGCAGGGTTGTTGGCATTCCCGCATGATACACCAGTATTTGTTAAACTTTTGCACTTTCTGAGTGGACCTGATGGATTCTACTGTGTGCTTGTCCTATAACTATTTCTTCCTGAGGAAATCACATGACCTTCTCAGGGTCATGATTTTAATCTTTCTGGAATAGAAATGTAAGGGTCTGGCACAAGAGCTAAATTCTTGAATTGTAGCATTAGACCTGGACCTGGCATAGATGGCACATGCCACCTGTTTATAAACATAACTGCAGGAGACAAGCTCAGGATACAGGTCATGAGCACCTTTAGCTTTGGTGTCTAACATACCTGTTATGGTTTGATGCTTTGCCACCAGACATAGCTTCCCCTCCAAAGACAAAGAGCTAACGATTCGTAAGTTCTGTTATACTTTCAGGCTCTTACTTTTGAGTCTGGGATAATGTTTCTTCCTCTTGAAGGATTTTTAAAATGTCATTTCAAAATATGTTCCAGATTCTGAAAGCATTAGTTTACTGATATGTATCTTCATGAGGGTATCATGGGTCACGTTGTCATCTTATTTTGAGAAACGAGTAGCACACATGCCTCCCAGGTAAGCTGTCTGGAGAGAACAAAACAAATGTGTCTAACTCAAAAAAATCTAGGAAATGATGCCCTCTAACTGCCAAATGACAAAACTAATTGCATGACTTAATCAGGTTCATGCTGGTTGCTGGCAAATATTAGATATTTGATGCTCTCAATTCCTGTCTCAGTCTACTTTCCACTACCACAAGGTTGATTTATTTCCTCCGTGGAGTGGGGCATTTTAATTCCGCTTGTCTTTGCAGAGTTTTTTTTTAAATTTTATTTTAAAGACAAAAGAATGGAGACATATGAACCAGAAAAGCCATAAACAATACAGAAAATACAAAGTTATACAGAATATAGTAGGGAATTAGAACTGGATGTTGTATTACATAGTTACCTTCACATTAGTTAACACAAAAACATTAAAGGAAATACCAAATTATAGATAAGATAGTAGGGAA
>PVLD010028194.1:0-19728 GCA_004027595.1 Dinomys branickii
CTATAATTTGGTATTTCCTTTAATGTTTTTGTGTTAACTAATGTGAAGATAACTATGTAATACAACATCCAGTTCTAATTCCCTACTATATTCTGTATAACTTTGTATTTTCTGTATTGTTTATGGCTTTTCTGGTTCATATGTCTCCATTCTTTTGTCTTTAAAATAAAATTTAAAAAAATAAATAAATAAATAAAAAATAAAAATAAATAAAAATTAGGCCAAAAAATCTGAAGAGACAGCGCTCCAAGTATGGAAAATAAGCATAAGAAAAGACCTTCAGCATCACTTGTGTTAGGCAGAGGCAAATGAAAATCAAAATAATAGCACAAACCTATTTAAAGGACTAAAATCCAGAAAACTGACAATCCCAAATGCTGACAGAGACCAGGAACAAAAAGAAAGCTTAATTACTGCAGAGGGGACGTGGGATGGCCTGGCTCCCAGAAGCAGTGCAGTAGATTATTAAAACATTTCACATGGAGTTGTACCACGTGACCAAGCCACCAAACTCCTTGTGATTGTCCCACTTAGTTTGAAAACTTATGTCCACACAAAAATCTGCATTCCGATATGCACAGCAGCTTCTTCATCTTCGAAACCTGATGCCCTTCAGTAGGGAAAAGATAAGCTGCTCTGCAGCACCGATGAGGGAATATTGTTTGGGGATTTTTTATTTAAATGAGCTAGCAAGGCATGCAAAAGACCTAAAGAATCTTAAATGGATGTTGCTAAATCAAATAAATCAAAATACAAAAGCTACATACTACATGATCCTGATTATGTGACATTGTGGAAAAGGCAAAAAAATGTAGAAATTCAGAGCAGATCTCCAGCTGCCAGAACTTCAGGGTAGGTAGGAGGCTGGCAAGGTAAATCACAAAGGATTTTTAAGGCAGTGCGAAGCCTCTATGTGATACCATGTGCATTTGTCAAAACACATGGACTTTACAACAAGAGGAGTTATCTTCAAGGCATGCAGAGGTTTGAATATCACCTTGCATGAGCAGGGCCTTGGGTTTGATCCCTAGCAGCACGCAAAAAGATCCTGCAACAGAAGTCAGAAAATCCCAGCATGCAATGGCCAAAGGACCAGAGAATCCAGCTGTTACAGATGTGTGGAACATCTTCACTGAAGCAGAGGAGGAGAGAAAGTGGCACGAGTAGCCCTGGAGACCAACAGGGGCCTCTCAGACCAACAGCTCATAGGAACTGCACAAGTACATGCTCTGGCTAGCAAAGTGGTTTCCCACCAGGGTGCAGTTAGCACATCTGAAATCACCACACCGGAAATGGAACAGTTTAGTGAACAGAGTCAGGTGGTGGGAGTCAGCTTGCTTTCTGCTAAAGAAGAGGTAAACAAAGGGAGGAGATTTCAACAGAATGTATGGGCCCACCACGTCGCTGAGGCTGTCTGCTTTATTCAAGGTCTTGATTTAAACACTAACCCCATCCCAAAAACACCTTCACAGTATCATCAAGAAGTGGCCCTGTGGCCTGGCCAAACTGGCAAACACAGGAGGAAGAGGGGGGTCTGAAGTACACAGGGAGGATGCAGGTGGAGTAGGGCTTCCTGTGAGCAAAAGCAGGTACCAGAGACATAGCTGCAGAGCAAAGGCAGGACAGCCCCAGAGGCACCCAGCTTGGGCAATTGGCAGGACACCAGCATCCAGGCAAAATCAGCCCCTGGGACCTCAGGGTGCTAACAAGCTGCCACTCAAAACCTGTCTCCTGGCCACAGAGCTATTTGTTTTCTCCCACTAATGAGAAGCCCTGGCATCGGGAAGCATTGACGGCCAGCACTGGCGAATGGATCGATTTTGTAAGGACGCCCTTGCAGAGAACTCCTCATGACAGAAGCAGCTGCTCCCAAGCTCAGTCACCAGACGGCACAGCCACAGCTTGCAGGGGCAGCTCACCGCAGCCCAGGGCAGGGCAGAAGCAGCTGTGAGAATCCATCCAGTCCTTCATGGTCTGGGTGTCCATTATCTGCAGGGAGACCTGGGGCTTGGCAGGTCAAAGCAGATGAATCAGAAGCAGAAGTGGCCTCCTTGCCGGGACAGGAAGGCATGGGCCACATTCACTGGGCATCTCTTGCTGCACAACCTCCAAACAAACACCTTAATTTCCTCCATGAAATGTACTTGCAGGAGAGTTTCATTACAGGCTTCAAAGCCTGGAAGTCTCAGCTTAGAAATCCATTTGATGCTCTGGGCTCCAGTTCAAAAATGTCTGTGAAGTCACCCTCTCCATCTCATTTTCATTTCGATGCAACAAATCCGTACTTCCTCTGGGGTTCAAGGAAGCACTGGCCATTTTGATGGTGTGCACCACCTACAGGATTCTCATGCTTGTCCTGATGTCCAAGACTCACTGTTTAAAAATATCCTCAGGATATGGGAGCTTTTTTGATGTCATTACTGTCCCCAGGGGCATGGGGCACACAGGGTGTCACCGACATCCGGTTATAGGCGAGTGCAGGAAGCACAAGGGTGGCTGTGCAGGGCTACCAGTGACAGCACCAAACCATGCTGGTTTCTGCCCTGCTCACCTCATCCACACCACAGCCAGGGGTCCCGGACACACTTGTGCCGACCTGACCACATGGACTGTGCCAGCCCCTAGCCTTGCCCAGCACCGTGGCCACCCTAGGGCTGTCCACACCACACAGGCATCTATGGCTCAGGCAGCTGTCAAAATTTTGGAAAGAATTAAGTTCATGAACAGAATTAGGTATCAACTAATAAAAACTAAAATAAAATAGCAATCACCTTTCTGTAGCAAACCACCACCCTGGCTTTTACGATATTTTCATTTCTTTTTATAATTTTGCTAACTACATGTTCATCCTTAAGCAATAGAAGTTGGTTTTGTTCGCTTCTGAACTTTATAAAAATAGGACCAAATTATATACTTTTCTCTTTTTATTGTTTTGCCCAATATTGTACAAGATGTGAACAAAAATGTACTGTGGACCTTTAAATTGTTTAAATGTATTACAGAGCAAACACACTGCTTTTGATCTCAGAATCCTCCCTTTCGCTTCAGACTTACTAATCCCATCACTCCTGCCACTCTCTGAAGCAGTTCTGGAGTCCTCTTTCCTGAGGGTCTAGAGTTGCACTGTTGTGGCTGCCTTGATGTTCTGAATCACTGGAAGGGAGCCCACCTCTGCCCATCCCTCTGTGCCACCCCAGTGACTGCATCTAAAATGGTCCAATTTTCCCCTGGGAAACAGTCACAACTCTCATGCCTGCCGACTCTGAGGGCCGTCCTTCCCTCCACCCCACACACAGCGGTACCTGTGGTCGTGGTCCTCCAGTGTGGGGGGGCTGCGTTAGAGGACTCTCAAGTGTTTCTCTTCTGCTGTCTGAACACCTGTTTCATTCTGTGTGAATGAAACACAGGCCACCGAGGCCAAAGCGGCAGCCAATAAAAGTCACCACGATCTGTAGGAACCACTCAGCCAAGGAGAATTCTAGTCAACACCAAAGGCAAAGGCTGGGAGGACCCACAGGGACCAAGCAGGGCACTGCCAACCTCAGGCACTACTCTGTTCTTTTTAGGCTCCTCCTGTGTTTGGAAAACTGTGACCATTCAGGAGCCTCTATTTCATCTGACATCTTTACTAGGGTGGCGTTTACATTTTTTCTGAATTTTTTTTTCAATAATGGGGATGTAATTCGGGGTCTCACTCATGTTAGATGAGTAGTCTACCACTGAGCTACACCCCCAGCCCTTTGTAAAAATATTCTGAGACTTGGTGCTAGGGCTTCTCTCTAGACGTCCCCGCAAAGCCTCATGCAGCCTTAGATGAGGCTTCTTCAGAGGTAGCTGAGTCTAGAGTGTGTGAAGAATTGATGCCACAATGCTGGGATTAAAGGTGTGTGATTACTAAGCCAGTGCACTGATTGGTTTAGCACCACCCTAATCCTGACAGTCTGGATAAAATATAAGCTGCTTCTGGCCTGAACTCAAGGTCTTTGCTTTGAGCTATACCCCGAGTTTTCCCAGCACTTTTCTATGTTTTAATTTTTAGACAAGAGTCCAGCTAAGCTGCTAAATCTCCCAGGCTGGGTTCAAACTTATGACCCCCAGCTTTGCCAGCAGACGTTGTTATTTGCTGTTTTATGGTAACCATGGTGTTCTGCTATCTTAAAAAACCTTGCTGGCCCAGGTGCCCCCTGGAGCTAATTAAGTAGGAAGGGCCCAGGTAGAAGCAGGTCTTTGATATACAAACTAACTGACACAGAGCCCTGCGCAGGGCCTCTCTCCAGCCACACGCTCAGGAGACAAAATTATTACTTTTCATTGCTCTGTGCCTTCCAGGAAAAGGGGTTCATTCTGCATGCCATCTTTCCTCACAGCTTGACAGTGGATGGTGAACATTTTCCATCTCCTATTTCTTCTCCCTCCCTCTTTCCAGCGTCTGCATAATTATACTATTGAATGAGCACCGTGTAATTTATTCAATCTGTTCCATATTGTTGGCCAGAATCAATAAAAAAATTCATCGTTTGCAATATTTCATTATCATAAAGAGCTCTGTGATTAAAACCCTCATGCATACACTTTCAAACATACCCACAGTTGCACCTGAATAATACATTTCCAGATAGGGACTATCTAGGGAAGAAGTGACAAAGGCCTTTGATATATATATGATGCACTGTGATTGCTTTCATGTATATATATATAAATTTCCACTTCTCTGGAGTGTGTCACGGGTTAGCCATCCTTTTAATCCTTGTCAACCAATAGATGAAAAAATTAGCATCTCATTACCATGATTAATAATGTTTTGGGCCCCCTAAGGGAGATCAAATATTCTGTGATGATTGGTTTTTGAAGGCAATCACCTCTTATTCTGCAGTTTTTGTGTTATAATCTGTGAGTGGAAGTTTATAATGAGCTAACAAAAAATACAGATGTAAAGTAACTAACAAGCTCTGAATAACTGCACTTAGTATTGTTATTAGGGGAAAGTACTCCACGTACGCTCTGTCAAAAGTAATGTTAGTAAGAGAACAGACAGACAAGTCTGGACAAAGTGGTAAGTGAGCAAGCATTTGTTATTAACATAAACATGTGCCCCCAAAATTAAACAAATAAATAAAATAAACTTGTGTACCAAGAACAACTTCTAATGAGTACAGCAGTGCATTAATTCTGTAATAGCACCGTTTCAAGAAGCTCAGCACTTGCTGGTGTCTAAAAGTTGATAAGTTTATTTATCTCATTGTCTTGACTTTGCTATACTATGAGTAATTTTACAGATCACTAATTTCAATGCCACATCAATGCCACCGTCTCTAAGCGGTCTGAAGTTGCTACATTCTTCCAATTAATTAACCAACAAATTTAATTTCACACTACAGAGCTTTGGAATAGCTACTGTTTACTGAAATTACCATTGCAAATAAAGAAGCTGAATGTTTAAAGAACCAGTGTTTAGTATTGTCAATTAAGTCTGGGCTGAATGTTAATAAATATAACACAGTATGGGAAACCATCTGCTGCTCTCCAGCAGGACGAGGGAAATCACCACAAGCAGCCAGCCAGAGAGAGCTTGTTGAGGTGACTCTGGACCTCTGGGAACCAGGGGCTTCTGAGCAGCTTCAGAAGCAGCCACTCAGTTGAGGGGACCCTATCGTTACTCTAAAAGAGAAAACAAGTCACCTAGATTAGTTCCATTTCTTAAAGGACAGTCGATTGAATAATCAGGAATATGACAACCATCTCATTTTAAATACTTTGCAGACAATCTTACCCTGTGCTTCTCAGGCATCTTTCTGGCCTTTACCCCCAGGTAGACACACGTGTTACATGTGGGCAGACAGCACATATGCGACTTTCCATGACTGTGGTGTATGTGTCTTGGTTAATGACAATGTGGTCTTTAAACTGCCACTTTGACTCACTGCAGTAGATTCGCTTTATAGTTCTTCTAGTGTTGCTGTTTTAATTGCTTGCTAATGTGACGCCTATTAGTCACAAAGCATGCAGATTTTTCTTGGTTTGGTGTTATTTTCCTAAAACAAACTCCCAGCCATTGACACAGCAATGCAAAGGAGGATTAGCATGCGCATAACTTTGTATTTCTCTCTGGCATACCCCACATATTCCAGTCCTGCTTATTCTTTAGGGATACTCTACTGTTGGTTTCTTTGCATATAAAGATACCAGTATTGAAGAGGGCTTTTGCTTCGTTCTATCTTATCTTCCGGTTCTGCATTGCTCCCCTCCCTGGGGTCCCCATTGCACCTCCTGATCTCTCCCATGGTGGCTAGGACCCCAAGGAGAGAGGGAGGAGCTCTGAGGGATCGGGAATGGGCAGATGGGAATGTTGGGAATGCTAGGAATGCTGGGAGAATTCGAGGTCTCTCCCTACATTTCTTCCTGTTACCACCAGGAAGCTTAATCCCTGTTTTTTTTTGTTTTTTTTTTTTAATCCCTGTTGATGTGCATTCTCAAAAAGGTCTCTATTCCAAGAGTGCCCCTCCCACCTGACTGTGTTCAGTGGGCAGAGGAGGTACATACATGAGCGTGCATAGGACTGCGAGTGTGTTGTGTACAGAAGTGCATGTGTGTATGCATGTGTGTTCATAGGCTTTATGTGTGCGTGTGTGTACACACATGCGTGAGGCTGTGTGCATGTGTGTGTGTCCAGGCACAAGTGTGTATGTGCACACAGTACATCTGTGTGTGGACACCCAGCATTGGCTTCCCTGTGGGTGCCCTGCAACAGCCCCAGGGAGGCAGCCTGGAGTCTCCTGTTAGCAGTGGGAGACACAGGCAGGCTTGTGATCTCAGCATGGTAATCTGCTGCTGATGCGGAAGGCCAGCTGAGATCGGGTGTTTCATCTCCAGGCTGACCGATGAAGGAGCCCCAGGTAACATTTTGTTTGTCTTGTCTATTCATGGCAAGACTTTCAAACTCAGAAAAGCAAACAATATACTCAAAATAAATATTCAATTACTTCTAAATACACTATTTTCCCACCAATGGGCCATTAACTTGTTCACAGCTTTTCACTGTTGCCCACTGTGTGGAGAGAACACCTCTGTCGTATGCACAGGGACCTCCCAGCCAGACGTGACCCCCAGAGCAGTGGCCAGATCACCGTGTGCACTGCTGCCCGCTGCTCCCCAGTGGTCACAGCACTTTGTACCTCACCCCGGTGCTGGGTTCTGCTGTCCTACCTCTGCACCATCACCCGGCGCCGCCAGTCCCTGCCCACCTACGGGTATCCAGCCCTGTCTGTAGACCCCAGCTGTGACTTTTGCTGATTATTCAGTTACACTGAAGCATTGCTTTTCTTTATGCTGCCTGTTTGTTTCCTTAACCTACAGGGTTTTTTACTGAATGACTGAAATGTTTCTTATTGGGTTATTATTCTTTAGAAACCCTGACAAGAGCTTATATTGGAACTGTCTCCTTCCTAGGTTGTAGGTCTTTCAATTTATTCATTTATTTATTCTTTTTTTATTTTAGTACTAGGTATTGAACTCAAGGTCCTTGCTTTGAGCCATAGCCCCAGTCTTCCCAGCACTTTTTTATGTTGTAATTTGTAGACAGAGTCCAGCTAAACTGCTAAGTCTCCCAGGCTGGGCTCAAATTTATGATCTTTGTGCCTCAGCCTCCCAGAATGCCGGGATTACAGGCCTGTGCCACCACACCCAGTTTAAATTTATTCTTGCACACTGGAAATTATAACTAGGTGTATTTATGCCATAAAATTGATGCCATGAGATGTAAGACAGAGTGACGGAATCAAGCTCAAAACATGTTCAGCACTTCCCCCCCTCACCCCTGCACTTTTAATTCTTGTCATTTATTCTTCCTGTCAAACAGAAAACTTCTACTCTTTGAACCACCCCCACCACAGCCACTGGAAACGACCACTCCACTGCCATGAGTTTGTGTGCGCAGAACCCACAGTGAAAACATTCAGGGTTTGTCTTTCTGTCCCAGGATTATTTCACTCAGCATAACGTGCTCCAGGTTCACCCATGTTATTGCAAATGACAGGACACCCTCCTTTTTAAGCCTAAAAAGTACTCGTCTGTGTACACACACCACATTTTCTGCATTGATTGGTCCATCTGCTCACCGACACCTAGATGGAGTCCATAATTTGGCCATCATAAATATTCCACAGCGGAGGTATAGATGTCTCTCAGATGTGCTGACTTCCAGTCCTTTGCTTGTACATCCAGTTACTGGGATGACCGGGTTGTACGGTAGTTCTACTTTTAGTCTTTTGAGGAACTACCATAGTTTTGTATAACAGCCATGCTAACTTACATTCCCACCAACAGGGCAGAAGGATCCCCCTCTCTCCACTTCTCCAATTTTTTTTTCTTTTGTCTTTTTGGCAATAGTCACTGCTTCAGTTTAGATCTAGAGGTACCCTGAAGGCTTCACGGGGTCATAGGCGGAACCTTCGGAAAGTAATTCCAGCTCCTCCCTGGACTCTCTGCTTCTGCCCACCGTGCCATGCGCGGCTCCTCTCCACCGGCCCCTGTGCCGTGCAGTCCTGCCCCCGAGTGAGCCAGCTCTGAGCTGAACACAAGCCAGAATAGGCCTCTCCCCACTTAAACTGCAGGTGTCAGGTGTCTCCTTCCAGTGAGGACAATTTGAATTTATTCTTGTATATTGGAAATTAAAATTATATGTATTTATGCCATAAAATTGATGCTTATGACTAAGACAACCACTCAAATAGGTGTAAGGTGGTATTTCATTGCGGCATTAATTTGTTTTTTTGTTTTGTTTTGTTTTTGGTCTTTTTGAGACAGGGTCTCCCTATGCAGTTCACGTTGGCCTTGAGCTCACTTTGTAGCCCAGGTGGTCTCGAACTCGCAACAATCCTCCTGCCTCAGCCTCCCAAGTGCTGGGATTACAGGCATGCACCACCACACCTGGCTGGGGTATTAATTTGAATTTACCCAGTGATTAGTGAGCATTTGTTCAACTGCCTTTGGCCATTTTTATTTCTTCTTTGGTGAAATTTCTATTCAAATCTTTTGACTTTTTAATTCCGCTATTTCCAGGGTTTGTTTAATACCCTAGACAGAAATCCTTTTAGGGTTCATGATTTACAAAATAATTTCCTTCCGTGTGGGGTTTGTTCAAAATGTCTGATAAGTCAGAAGAGTTTCATTTCCTGTTAATTCACTCAATTATGTCTTTGAAATGAAAAGCGTTTTAATTTTGATGAAATCCAATTGAGCCAGTATTCTCTTGTGTGAATCAGGTTTTGTGTGGCATATTTAAGTTCTCTTTGTCTAATCCAAGATCATGAAGATTTTATATTTTATTTCAAACATTGTATGGGCTTAGCACTCACATTTATGTCTATGACCCACCTTAAAGTTAACTGTTGTCCACGATTTAAAATGTTTCAGTTTATCTTTTTATGTGCAGATATCCTCATGTCACTTATTACAAATTCCTTTCTCCTTTGGATTGCCTTGATACTTCTGTTGAAAATTAATTGGCCATAAATACAACAGTTTACCATTTCACTATCTGGATCTCTGATTGACATGTCTATCCTTACACAAGTATCACTGTCTTGATTATTTAGACTCATATAGATTTTGAAATCAGGAAGCCCCTAAACCCTGCAATTTTGTTCTTTTTTAAGAATGAGTTTTCTGGATATTTGCTTGTTTATTTCTACAAAAAGCTTCAGGATTTGCACTGGGTTTGCTATGGATATATAGATCTATTTGAGAATAAATAAATCTTGATAATACTGCAACTTCTGCTCCATGGACACAAGGATCTCCTCACTTATTCTGATCTCAATTCATCTCAATGATGTACTTTCCTATGTAACTTCAGTCCTATGTATTTAATATGTTTATGATGCTGTGAATGGAATGATTCTCCCAAATTTATGTTAGATCATTTACACAGGTATTATGATACAATTCAGATTCATGTATTGACCTTGGGTCATGCAGTCTTGCTGGGCTTCTTCATAGTTCTGATGGAGTGTCTTTGCAAGCATGGGTCCCGCATAAGACTATATCACCTGTGAACAAAGACGGGTTACTGCCTTTTCAACTGGATGCATTTTATTTCCTGTTTTTCTTAACATATGACTTCAACTTCTAATACAATGTTGAATGAAAATGGTGAGATTGGACATCCCTTCCTCATTCTGACATGGAAGAGAAAATATTTGGTGTTTCACCTTTAAGTGTGACGTTAGCTATAGATTTTTCTTAAGTGTCATTTATTGAGTTGAGAGAATTCCCTTTACTCCTGGTTAGTCAGCAGCTTGCATGATAAAGCGTGCTGCATTTCATCAGGTGCATTTTCTGCATCTCTGTTATGGGACTAGGAGTATTCTATTAATACTTAGCCTTAGTTGATTTTGAATTATTAAGCCAACCTTGAATTCCTGGAATAACCCCCACTTGATCACATAATCCTTTTGCTATGTTTCTAGATTGGTTTACTGGTATTTTACTGAGGATCTTGGTCCTACATTCATGAGGAATGTTGGTCCATAACTTCCTCTTGTGGTATCTCTGGTTTTGGTATCAAGGCAGCAATGCTGACCTCACAGATTGCACTGGGAAGCAGAAACTCAAGTCCTGGATAGAACACATTCTCTCCATGTGACTGGGCTCTGGATGCCATCTCCAGGGACAGTGACCACTGCCACAGGACATTTCCCAGACTCCTCCTCACACCTGGCTGTATCTGAAAACACCTGCTGGGCCTAGTTAGGTCATGCACCAGTCAGCAGCTATCAGGGACTCTGTGTGTGGCTTCAGGCCACAATGGAACTAGGAGCCCTTAGCCAGGACAGAACACATGATAGGAACCCTTGTGTCCCCAACACTCACCATGGTCAAGGGCCCAAAGTACATTCTCAGTCTATACCTATTGACCCTTAAAAATAAGTCCACACACTCTCCATGTGCTAACTTTTAAAACAGGAATGCAGGGTCTTTGGGACTTGTCTCATGCTTGTGCCTGCTCCAACCCAGGCCTGACTTCTGTCCCTTACTGGTGCCTCTGAGACACACTCTACCCAGGGCTATCCCCCAACAGTTTATATCCTTCAGACAAATCCAAGGAAAATCAATTCTCTAAAGCAGGGGCTTTGGGGTCGGGGCTATAGCTCAGCAGCATAAGTGTCTGACTGGCAAGCCTGAGGTCATGAGTTCAATCCCCGGTACCCAAAATAAATAAATATATAAATAAATAAAGCAGGGGCTTTTTCTTTCCTTGTTACAAGCAGTGCAGACACAGAGGGACCCATAGGCTGGTGATTGGCACCTTGCCCACAGTTGCTCACCACTATGCTGCTGGACTTGGGTGTTGGGGACCCCACTGGTCAGATGGGGATGCCAAGCTGGCCACCAAGTCCTCCATCCAGGCCTGACCACACCATGGGGAATCTGCCCTCCTGTACCCCATAAGACTGAGTCCTGACCCCCAGGTACTCAGGCAGAAACCACCCAAGAAAAGTCTCATGATGGGACAAGCTCAGAAACCTGGCCATGGGTGGGTTTGCAAGAACTTGGTGACATCACTCCAAAGCAGCTCTGGGGACCCGCTCTTCCCTGCTGCTAAAATAGCTTCATATGAACAATTCCAGGGGACCTCTGCTCTCCAGCACTGCCAGCCACACCTCAAGATTCTGGTGATAAAGCAGAAGTGGGACGTTGCTTCTGAAGCAGCCTCTGGGAGTTTGGGGCAGCAGATTTCCCAAGCCCTGGGGCTGGGTGCAACGTCCCTGAGTCTCCATCCCTCGTGAGTGTTCAGGAGCTTGCTTCCCTCTGCTGCTCTTCTGGGGTCAGAGCAAGTGACCAAGGACCAGGTGCTACCCACACATTACTGCCCATCCCAGGGGCACCCACAAAAACAAAGGTAGACCTCTGTATTTCATAGCCAAGGAAGCCAGAATGAGGGCTCAGGAACCCCCGTGCTTTCACAGCCAGAGTGTTTTCCTGGAAAAGATAGGCAGTGTCCACACACCATGCCCTTCCCAAGCCAAAGGACCATGGACTGACTCCTGTACAGACATGAGCCAAGATAAACCTCTCCTCCTCTAAGTTGTGGGTGTCTGGTATTGGGCCCCAGCAATCAGGAAAGCGACTGAGCCATCTGTAAATCTAAAACTGTTTTAACATTAGACCCTTATTGTAAAAGTCACTTTAAGGGTACCCCATGACTACTGAAGGAACTTCGCCAAAATTTTTAACACTCCGTGGCTTCATTCAGACACTTAATTTGCAGCAATTTGAAGACAAATAAGTCCACGTCTCTCACACATTCAAGCTTGGTCTTTCACCACGTTCCCTCCTATTCTAGGCCACTTGGTCCACAGCAGGTTTGTGTGCATTTCAAAGACTCAGGGACAGAGGAGCAGTGACAGCTAGGGAGAGGGAGGGATTCCTGAACTGATATGAAGCTCTGCTTAAGCAGCATCTGCTTGTCGGGGCCTCTAAGTGTTTGTCACAAGTTATGATCCACTTAGCACCTCCTAGCCACCCTACAGACAGCTATTACCACCCTTTCACAGCTGAGGAAATTGAGGCACCATGTATCTACCGAGGGGAAATCTTAGAAAGACAAGCACGAGGCCGATGAAATGGGGCTGTGCACAAGTGACACTCAGCACGGCGCCCTGGGGGGCAGTGTGTGCTAAACAGATGCCAGCTGCTGTTTGGTGTTTTATTTTAGAAATCCTGGTTTCATTATAAGCGCAATTTAGTTCTCCCAATATCCTGATGGGTTTGGATAAACCTCTCGGGGCTTGTCACTTTTTGTCTGAAGTGCAAACTCTATTGGGATGTTTTGCACCTTCAGATGCTTTGTAAGAAATAACAGAGATGGCCAGGTATGGTGGTGCACATCTGTAATCCCAGCACTCTGGGAGGCTGAGGCAGGAAGGTCATAGGCTGGCCCCAGCCTCAGCACCTTGTGAGACTTTATCTCAAAATAAAAAATAAAACAGAGTGAATATGTAGCTCAGTGCAAAGGCCCTGGGTTTAATCCCAGCACCACAGAAGGAAGGAAGGAAGAAGGAAGAAAGGAAGGAAGGAAGGAAGGAAGGAAGGAAGGAAGGAAGGGAGGGAGGGAGGGGGGGGGAAGGAAGGAAGGAGGGAAGCAGATCACATACACCTTTTATGCAGTTTCTCCTCAAAAACGACAGTGCAATATCCCACCTAGGATACTGGTACTGATACCACTAGCCAATCTTATTTAACATTATCTAATGTGACTTTCACCCATGGCGTGTGGGGGCACACACGTGTGTAGTTCTGTACAATGTCGTCATGGGTATATGTTCATGCACTAACCACCCCGATCAAGACATGGAACATTCCATCCCCACGAAGGTCCCTGGTCACCTTCCTGTCACCTCCCTCACCTTCCTTCCCCAGCACCACCTATCTCTAAGTTGGCAGCCCAGCCTGCATTCTCCATTTCTAAAACGCGGTCATTGTAACAACGAGACATAAAGGGACTGTGCGGCATGCTACCTTGAGGGCTGGTTTTGTTCACTTGGGAGACTTGCTTGGAGCATGGACAGGGCTGGGTGCCCATTGTTGGTTCTGCCATGCCGCTGCCTACTGCCCCACGGTCAGGGCCACCTATTTGTTGAACGTTTAACCTTTCATTGAAAGACATCTAAAAAAAGATAAACTTGAGGCTTTTATAGGTAAATGGATGCAACTGAAGACCATACTCATAAGTGAGATAAATCGGACCCGCGTGTGTAAACCTCGTGTTGTCTCCCTAATGTAAGAACCTGAAAGAGTAAGTAAACCCAAAATGTATAATAGATATTATGAAAGGGAAAGAAACTGCTCAACGGAAGGAACAACTGGGATGAGGGAAAGGAGAAAAGGAAAGAAAGGAAGGAGGAAGGAAAAATACAGATACATACAAACATACATACATACACAGACAGACAGACAGATAGCTGAGATAACTGTACTGCTGAAGTCTAGTGGTTTATTGAAAGGAACAGTTAATGCCTAATTTCTTTTTCTTTTTGACCAATTTTGCATGCTTATATCTGGTAAAAAGAACAACTACTTTGAAGACAACAATATGCAATATAACAATCATTAGTGAATTCTCACCATTTTGTCTAGTGAAATTCTATATCATTTCTAATGGCTCTTCTTGTTTTGTGTTTTTTTTTTTATTCACTTTAATGGTTTGATCAATCTTGCATTCTTCATATGGTAATCTGAGCGACCTCGCTGAAGAACACAATATGTAATATAACAGCCACTGTTAATTCTATCATTTTGTTCTGAAACTCTGTATCATTTTTATTGTTTTTGCTTTATTTTGTTTTTGTCTATGTTGCTGGTATTTTGCTACTGTTCTTTTTTTATTATTATCTTTAAAATTTTTAAAAATTGAAAAAAGGAAGGCATCTGAGCTGTTTCCAGGTTTTCGATATTTCCAATAAAACTTCCTTGCGAGATTTCTGTGTGAACACAATTTTCATGCACCCGAGATAACAGGCCAGAGGTGTGACTGCTGGGCTGCGCAGCAGTTCTGTCCCTAACTAAGAGGCCAGCAGCCTGTTTTCCACTTTACATTCTCACTTGCAGTGACAGAGGGACCCCACTGCTCCCCACCCTCAGCACAGTTTAGCGCTGTCACTGTTTTGGGGTGCTCCTGTTTATACCTGTGCAGTGCTGTGGTCTGAATGTCTCCCAAAGATTCACATGGAGAAGTTTGATCCCCACTGTGTGGGATCAAGAGGGTGGAAACCTAATCTGACAATGGTGCTTAGAGGTGGGGGCTTTGGGAAGTGACTAAGATCAGGTAAAGCCATCAAGGTGAGGGCCCATGACTGGGCCCCGCTGGCTGCATAAGAAGAGGGAGAGCGGTGAGACAGACACACGCACACCTGTGCTCCCTGGCCTTTGCCACCTGATGCCCTGGACCACCTCCGGACGCTGCCAGCACAAAGGTGAGCACACCAATACCGGGCACCTCCAGACCATGAGCCAAAATAAACCCCTTGTCCTCATAAAGTTACCAAGTCCATGATATTGCACCACTGGCAACAGAAAACAGACTGATACATGGAGTTGTAGTCTCCAGCAAGTGTAGTTTCCATTTACCTGATGCCCAACAGACTTGAACATTGTCCCTTGTGCTGATCGGCCATCTACAAACCCTCCCCAGAAAAATCCCCCAAAATGGCAAAGACAGGGGGAAAGCATTAGTACCGCTGTACACAAAGTTAAGGGCGAGATTCTGGTCTAGGTCTGGAATGGCCCCCAAACGGTTGTGTGCTCAAAGGTTGGGCTTTGGGGAGGTGACTGCTTGACAGGGCCGCCACACTTGTCAGCCGATAAACCTGCTGGTGAGCTCATGGCTACATGTGCTGCTAGAAGGTGGGGCCCAGCTGGAGGTGGTCCCTGGGGCGCAAGCTAGAGGGGTATGTTCTTGTCCCAGCCTCCTTCTTTCCCACTGTGATGTGAGCAGCTCTCCCTCTACCATGCCCCATTCTACACTATTTCTGCCTTGAGAAACCGAGGACCATGGACTGACTCCTCTACAAACCATGAGCCAAAATAAACCTCCTCCTCTAAGTTGTGGGTGTTGGGTGTTTTGTCCTGGTGATGAGAAAGCGGCCAAGACAGATTTGGGTACTGGAGAAGTTAAGTTGTTGCCATGACTATACTTGACCATGTAGTTTAGAAGTCTTCTGAAATGGCTCATGGGAGGAGCTTGGAAAGGCTTGGAGATGCTGGCTAAAGAAGCCCTAGAATGCTGTAAATAAAACTTGATTGGAGATTCAAGTCAAAGCTCAGAAGACCAAGATGCTGAAAGAAATTCAGAAGGAAAAGGCCAGGCTCAGGAGGTTTCAGTTGGGCCACAGGCCATGTGTGTTAGGCTGTGGTAGAAAATTTGTCAGTATTTTGCCCATGTCCTGAGAATTTGTGGGAGACTCAAGTTGAGGACAGCAGACTTATTAATTTTGTGGAGGAAATTTCAAGGCATCCCAATATTTGGGCTGTGGTCTGGGTAACTCTGATAGTGTTTAGCCAGCTCTGAGGTAAGAATTAGCAGCAGCAAAAAGCTGATATAAAATATTTTCAGTTTCCCCAGAAAAAAGTGCCTGCAATGTTGGGATAAAGGGCAGCATGGTTTCTGAAAAGATTAGCATTAAAAAGAAGCCCAGTAGTTTGAATCAGGACAATAAGAGGATGGTTTGCCGGCATCTCAGGAATGAGCAAGATCCCAATCTTCACAGAATCAAGGGTGCAAAACCACAAAACTTTCATTTGAGAAGGGAACCCCAAGGTGTCCTGCTCTTTCTGGGGTGCAGAGGAAAACGTTTCCCAGAGTTCAGCCATCCAGGCACTCAGAGGATAGTGCAGCCATGGTCCAAGGGAAGTAGGCTGCAGCTTGTGCTGGCAGCAGACCTTGGTATGAGCCACATGGCGCACTTTACAGGCATACGGAGTGCAAAAGTTGTAGGGTCAAGGAGGCTTCCACTTAGATGTCAGAGGAAGGTCTGGGAAGTCAGGTGCGGGCCCCTGAGACAGCAGTGCATAAAGCTGGCAGAACGAAGCCAAAAGAGCAGTGGGAATCCCCAGAAGTTAGGGGAGCCAGGAACATGGACTGTCTGCTGAGGAGAGCCACAGGCAATGAATGGATCCACCTAGAAAGTGAGGCCATGAGGGGTGAAACCAGCAAAGCCTTAAGCGTGGGGCCACTCAAACCCTTTAGAATTCACATCTCACAACAGCTTGTCCCAGGTGTTGTACGTGGAGCTATAGGATTTAATCTTTGCTCTACTGGGTGTTGCCCTTGCTCTAGTCCTATTGTTTTCCATCCCCCTATTCCTCCCTTTTGGAATGAGAATATTTACTTTGTGTAATTGTATATGAACAGTGTTTAACTTTCATTTTTATTTTTATAGGGACTGTAGCTAAGAGTTTGCCTACAGTCTCAGAGATTTTGGACTTGGACATTTTGGCAATGCTGGAACTGTTAAGACCTTAACAATTCTTAGACACCAACTAAATGCATTTTACATAAAGAGATGGATATGAAGTCTTGGGGAACAGAGGTAGAATGCTAAGGTATAGACCTGAAATGTCCACCAAAAGGCTCATGTGTTCCAACATCAGGTTCAATTGCTCAATTGCAGGCCTGGATGCTTCCTCTGTTGGGTAGGATGCAGACCTTGGTCCCTACACTGTTTCTCTGTCTTCAGGTCCAAAACCAGCCCCACTTCCTCCTTCTGCACCTCAAGGGTTTCCTCAGGCTGCCTCTTGCTTTCTTCAAAGGACTGTGGCTGGACTTGGCAGGGGAAGAGGAGGAGGAGGAAATGAGTCTACATCATTTCCTCCAGGGTGGAAGCCACGTGCTAGCAGAACTTGGTTTAAACTCAGGCCTTTTAACCTGTTCTCTTAATCTGCTTCTTTTATACCACAATGAATTTTAAGGACAAATTAATTCAGGATGTTAAGGAACTTCAGTGTCATGGTGTTTTTCCAGAGCTTCAAACAAGAACACAGACATGAGCTCCAGTTCCTTGCAATGTACCCACCATCCATGGGAGCAAGCAGCAGGGTCAAGAAATTCAAAACACTCTGAAATCCCACCTTCTCTCAAGAAAAACTGGAATTCCGTAAAGATAGAAAGTGCAGCTTTTGAAACCCTTGACAAAGGTCCATTATGTCATTGAGCGTCACACCAAGTGTGGAAATGAAGGGCGTACTCGGCTCAAGCTCGCTCAGCAGAGCTAGGTTCTCCCTCACTTTTCACTTTACTTTTTCAAATAAGCTTTGTCACCCAAGAAAGAAAGAGAGGGAGGGAGGGAGGGAGGGAGGGAGGAAGGAAGGAAGGAGGGAGGAAGGGAAGAAGGCCCCACTGCACATTGACCCCAGCCTTTCCAAGCCCATGCCCCTATGGTAAGCCCACATACCCATAAAGTGTCTTCCTCACTTCTTCCCTCCCACAATGCACCAGGCCGCCTTCCTAAAGCTCAGCATTACCAAGCATAAACTCACAGATTAAAGAGGCCCAGGATGAAACTGTATGAGCCCATGTCATAGCACAAAGCACAAAGCCACCGACAGAGGGAAAATCTTAAAAATAATTAGAGAAGGAAGAGACCCTACAGAGAGAGGAGGAGCTAGACATGGTGGCGCACGCCTGTAATCCCAGCACTTTGGAGGCTGAGGCAGGTTGTTGCGAGTTCAAGGCCAGCCTGGGCTACAAAGTGAGCTCAAGGCCAGCCTGAACTGCATAGTGAGACCCTGTCTCAAAAAGACAAAAAAAGAGAGAGAGAGGGGGGGGGGAGAAAGGAGGAAAGACAAGTGAGAGCTGGTTTCTCAGGCGAGCCCAAGCCCAGGACAGCGAAGGATGATTTACCAAGAACATATGTCATTTTTTAAGGTAAACTAAAGATTTTTTTCCAGCCATTCATGGTCAAAATAATTTCACCCTAACAGGTCTGTGCTATGAGAAATGCAAGAAAATGCAGTGGAAATGTGGAAATGTGGTCCCACATGAAGAGGCACAAAAAGGCAGAACTGGTAGTGCAAACACTTTTAAAAATTAATTAAACCTTTGTAGAAGGTAACCATTTAGAGCAGCAATGATATTATGAAATTTATCACATATATAGCAGTGAAATGCATTCTAATGAAAGCAAAGAATAGAAAAAGAAGAAATAGAAGTATGCTGTCCTAAGTCTATTTTACAACCCCTGAAGTAGCATAATATCAAACACAGCCTGTGATAAAGATAAGTAGCGTAACCTCTAAAGAAACCATTAAAACATCACAACAGAAATATAGTGAAGGATCATACAAATAAATGACATGGAACTGTGCCCAAATGTTCAGTGAATCCAAAAGAAGGTACAGAAACAAGAAAAGAGGACAAAGAGCAGATGGAACAAATGAAAACAAATGGCAAGATGACAGGCCAGGTGCCCAGCTGGGCGAATCCCAGGGCCAAACAGGTGGGGTTGGCACTCGCTCCACACAGAGGAAATCTGGAAGGTGCTGCAGCCAGGACAGGGCAGGGCTGGCCTCAAAGTGGGAAGACCTGAAGTCCTGGAGCAAAGGACATCTCGGAGACACGAGAGAGAGCAGCAGACAGCTCGGGAAGAAAGGCATGACCGCAGCAGGGAGATGACTGTACATTGGGATCCAGCCCTGATTTTGAGAACTCAACACTGGGACCGGAAGTGTCTCTTAGCAATGGACAGCTAAGGACTCTGGGTTCAGAGTGTCTTTCATTAAACAGCTTACACTTCTCTCCTGTCAACATGCTCGTCCCTGACCTTCAGTGGAGGTGACGCACGATGAGATTACACGGTGGTGCTGTGACTTTTTCTCTACCTCCAGTCTGGGAGCAGATTTCTCTCAGATCGTTTTTGTCAATCTCTTAGAGCTCCCTGAGAGAAGAAGGGCAAACTATTCCTATGGAGAAGGTGACCAAACCAGGTACAAAAGATAAGGGAACGGTGCTGTACACAGAATCAACATTTTTTTTAATTTTAAAAAAATAAAAGTACAAAAACATATTAACAAACAGACACCAATTAGCATAAAAAATAGTACAATCACAACTAATCTATAGACAAGGTGACATGGTCTCAACAGTGGTTATTTCTTTATCCATTGATATCTTCGAAGTGTAAATATATGAACCCATATACAGACATGCAAAATAAGTCAGACAATTAATCCTCT